>CM056049.1:66172161-66354661 GCA_029574335.1 Rana kukunoris
GGAAATGCTGCTCCAAGTAAAATTCCACTTTGAGGCCCTACTGGTAAAAAAAACACCCCCCATTTTTTTGGGGGTCTCTAAATTTTAAAAATGTTTTTTAAATGAACACGAACCTGAGGTTTTTCATCTCTTTAGATATTAAACTAGAACTAATCTCTCTCAAATCAACACCAGAAATGATTCTAAAAGACAACTTTTCAATCTGAACACCGAATTCTTAATGAGGTCACACCAAGATCTATATAGGGGAATCAGACCCTCCTCCCCCCTGCCTGTGATCCCTTCAATGATGCATCTTAGAATTCTATTCTTAATTCCCCAGGGCTCTTTTTACCCCCCCCCCCCCCTCTGGAAACTGTGGGTCAAAAGTCACGTGCAAATTGCACTGGGGCTAATGGTCATGGTCCAGCGGAGCAGGCAGAAAGTGACTTTATACACATTCCCAGCTCTGTCGGGCTGAAGGTGCAGAAGCCACAAACTCTTCACTCGCGAGTCCTCGGCATGTCTGTCAAAAGAGCGGGCGTGGGAACACTTTCTCTGTTGCAAAGCGGGGAGGATTACAAATGATAGGATGCTCACTTCCTACACAAGTGAGTTGTGATGCTTTGCTAATCGATGAACAATTGTTCACAGTTTACATTTTGTTATCTGGGTTTACAACCACTTGTACAATTAGATTATTATGTGAAACTGTATCAAATAGTTTGCTGAAATCAAGATAGGCTACGTCCTGGTGGAGGAACTGGACTGGCCTGCACGGTCTTGAACTCAGCTCGAAAGAACACCTTTGGGATGAATTAAAGCAGAGCCTGCGAGCCAGGCCTTCTAGTCCAACATTAGTGCTGGACCTCACAAATGCATTTCTGGAAGAATGGTCAAACATTCCCACAGACACTCCTAAAACACGTGGTTAGCCTTCCTACAAGAGTTGAAGCTGTAATAGCTGCAAAGGGTGGGCCAACTCAATATTGAATCATACGGAATAAGACTGGAATGCCATTAAAGTTCATGTGCTTGTAAAGGCAGGTGTCCCAATACATTTGGCAATATAGTGCATCCGAATACAAAATACTCAAAACGGGCTTAAAACATTGTTGGCCCACCAACAACCTCCTTTTGCGATGAAACAAGTCAGGTGGAGCTTAGCAGGCTGACGTTTCACATGTCTATGCTGTTGATAATTTCCCACGCTTGTGAGTATCTATGGTTTTTAAAATTTACCAGTAAATAGAATTAAAATACATTATGTGCCCCATCTGCTTCCTTTCTATGTTCCACAAAAGAGACTTTTTTTTAGGAAGTCCAGTGCTTCTGGTAAGAGGCCCCGAGGTGGATCACAGTTGGAATGTTCGAATTTTGCAAGTTCGCAAACTGCTGGTCAAGAACACTTATTTAATGCCTTTTCACACTGATCAGTTTTAGATGCGCTTTTACAACACGGAACAAAAAAATAAAAAAATAAATGTATCTATATGTCTACTGGGTAGCACAATGTTTCCTCCTGGACTTGGGTCCCCCGGAGACTTCCACTGGCAGAACCTTCATAAAAAAAATAAAAAAAAAGTCTTTGCGCCCATTCTTCTCAATGGCCGTACTATTTATACTTGGGTAGAAATTAGGGAAAGTATCAAGCCCCATCTGCCAAATTATTTTGACTTCTACAAATATAGCATGGTATCTCCACCATATTCACCAACAAAGCTCCCACGAACTAGCCATCATCTTTTTGAACCCAATTGCCACCATCCACCTCTCTCTCCCAAAACCGATCTCTATTCTCTACTCTGAATTAAATAATTCCAACCGCCGGTTTCCAAATGAGAGACAGACCCCCGGAGCACCAGAGAGCAGATTGGTTGCAAGTCTGGGCCACAGTAGCCTCTTGCTTCATTAATGTGAATACTATAGAGGCTGCATTTAAACACAGTTACCAGATGGTACCTGGTCCCATCCCACGTAGTCCATCTTCAGCTTTCCCATACTGGCCTGGTTCACACCTATGCATTTTTTCCACTATTTCAGTCTTGCAGAAACACTACAGTCCATTTAACATGGTTTCCTATGGATGTAGTTCACATCTGTGCATTTTATGAAAAAGGCACAGGGACTTTTCTGGATTTTGGTTCCACAGACTTCAATGGATGAAAAGCATGCATTGGAAAAAAAAATAAAAAATCAGCAATATGCAAACTGCATTGGTGTCAATCAGGCCAGACATTTTACATACCTTGTCGGCATGTCCGATGCTCAGTTTTGGACCATGCATACATTCCTTGTTCGACCACCCTTTGCCCAGAGATCCTTGGTATGTCTTTTTATCTTAAGATTTTACTAAATCCCCAAATCAAAAATTGGCGACCTACATTTTGTTAGTGGCAAGACAGGCAAATAGCCAAAGCCTGGAACAAACAATTTGTTCCCTTTGAGGAAGTTGGTCACCCTCACCCTGCTGGACACGCAAAATAAATTCTCCCAGATATGGACCCCATAGATACAATTGTAAAACATATACCCAGCCGTCACAGTCCATGTGAATTTAGCAGTCCAGCTTTGGGATGCTGGTTTTGGGCACTCTACGTTCACTCCTAACCCCACCTCTCACCTACCTACTGTGGGCATTATTCCTTTCACTTTCCTTCTCTTATTTCTTTGTTGCAGATCATGTGTATTCAGATTGACATTCTGATCTGCTTATTGTTTCGTGACCCGATGAAAAATTTCCTGGCTCATTGATACCTACTCTAACTTGCAGGCTACAAGCATTACCAACATTACTTTTTACCTTTTCAATAAAAAGTAATCTACTTACAAACTCTTAGCAAGCAGAGGCATGTACAATGGTGCAAACAAGACCACCTCACGGTCCACAGTCCTCCACCAGTGGTATGGGAATCCCTCTTAGCTTTCAAAAGGCTGATACATTTCAGGGGGCCAGCCCCAAGGGTTGAGTTTGGCTATGAAAAAAAAAAAAAAAGCGCGGCCCTCGAAACACATCCGCCTTTGGACACTTTGAGGGCTTCCCATACTGTTGGCTGAGGACTGTGGATCTTAATGTGGTCTTGTCGGCACCATTGTACTTGCCTAGGCTTGTCAAGAGTTTGCAAGTAGATTACTTTTTACCTTTCAACAAATATGGTTAATGTTGGTAATGCACTAGGTCTTGCTGCCCTCTTCTGTTTTCAGTACTTGCAAGAATGTCCACAATTCCTGAGAGGGCAAGACCTCTGGCATCACACGCACATCAGTTGGGCAATCATCAAGAGGGACACGCACACACACCTGAGCGCAGGAGGGACTTCTATTACTTGTATTTGACTAGCCAGAAAAATGCACCAAAAGCACATTGAAAAAGCATAAAAATTCATATGCGCTTAACCAGGCCATATACGATTTGAATCTCAGCCAGGTTCAGCAGAAACTTCGAACCATTGATGGGCAGGCTGAATGTACTAAGGTGATCAACTTGGGTACAACCAGCCTGCAGGATTCTCTTGTGATGAATGGAGAGACCCTGCATGTTGCACATCCATAGTGTCCAACAGAAATGAGTTGAGTGGCAATCTCAACCTGGAGTCCGACCAGGCCACGACCCCCAATGCGTTCGCTTCACCCCCAGCGCTTAGTCATGGGAGACCTCTTGCCATTATTGCTAATGGCTGCTATAGCCACTAGCAATAATCACAGTCTTTTCCCAGCTGGGATGGCTCCTGCCACCCTCGCTGGGAGATGACAATGGCCGATACCCCTGTCAGCACTGCCCGTTTTGATGGGGGGGGGGGAATCATGCAAATTTCTTTCCTGCAACTACTCGCACATTGTTTACGGGAATTTTACTTATGGAACTTAAATGGTCACTATATTGCCATATGAAGTTCTTGTCATGGTTTTCACCATTTTTTTTGCACCTTAAAAGGGGTTGTTCCCCTAAAAAGAAACTTAACATTGCAGGTCTCTTAATTACATGTAGAATCGGCTGGTATTTAAAAAAAATAAAACGTCCGTACATACCATTTTCGGCATGTAGTCTCGGTCGGGGTAGGGCGTGCCTACTTGATTGACAGGCATCCGATCAATGCATACAGCGCGTCACGAGATGCCGAAAGAAGCCGAACTTTGGTGCGCATGCGCCGTATAGAGCCGCACCAACTTTCGGCTTCTTTCGGCATCTCGTGACGCGATGTATGCGTCGATCAGATGCCTGTCCCCATCCATCATACCCGGAAGCTGCGGTGAGGCAGCATGAAGAAAATGGTATGTACGGACGCATTTTTTTAAAACTACCAGCCGATTCTAGATGTAATTAAGAAGAGACATGCAATGTTAAAAGTTTCTTTTTAGGGGAACAACCCCTTTAAGGGACAGTGCAGCAGCCTATAACAGGGATATGCAATTAGCAGACCTCCAGCTGTTGCAGAACTACAAGTCCCATGAGGCATAGCAAGACTGACAGCCACAAGCATGACACCCAGAGTTAGAGGCATGATGGGACTTGTAGTTTGCAACAGCTGGAGGTCCGCTAATTGCATAACCCTGGCCTATAATGATTAGCAATGAGTTGGGCTAAGAGAGACAGGCAGGACATATAAATACAATAATCACATCCATTCTTTGGGTGGATGACATTAATGTGGTGACATCAGCTCAACTGATGCAGAAACTGTACAGGGCCTTGTGTGAACTGATCAGTGTGCAAAAAAATACAGTAGGCACAGGTGTCCACATCACAGGTAAAGCAACTGAGAAAGCTTTTAGACTGGGACCTAATCACATCTCTCAGGAATGCTTTAACCCAGGGGTGTCAAACTGGCGGCTCTCCAGCTGTTGCAAAACTACAAGTCCCATGAGGCATTGCAAAGCTAACAGTTACAAAGCATGACTCCCACAGGCAGAGGCATGATGGGACTTGTAGTTTCGGAACAGCTGGAGGGCCGCCAGTTTGACACCCCTGCTTTAACCCATTCTGGAGCACGGGACTGTATTAAAAAAAAAAAAAAAAAAAAAAAAACACAAAGGCAATATAGGCCTGCGCCATCCTTGTCAAAAACCATCTTTCCATAAAAAAATTAAAAAAAAAAAAAAAATGGAACCTTACCTGAAAATAACATTACCAGCACGATCTGCCTTCCAAGCCTTTATTAGTGCAAAGTCTCCAGTGATTGCTATCTCCATAACAAAGTGACGCCCATTAAACTCCTTGATCTAGAAGAGGGAGCCCATTAGAATAAATGTCCAATAGGTTTCAACAACTATCAACTCTACAAGACAGAATAACCTTTACCTTTATTAAAACCATAGTAATAGAAGTTCCCTTTCTGTCATCTTAGTAGGTTAGCATAGTAACAAAACATGCATTGGTGACCTTTATAAAAAGGAAAGTCGTGATGGCCAGAGTATAGTCTACTGCATCCATGTAGTATGCATCAACTTAATAGAACCTAACCTTTTAAAAAAAAAAAAAAAAAAAAAAAGTGTGTGTGTATGTATGTGTATATTATATATATATATATATATATATATATATATATATATATATATATATACACACACACACACACACACACACACACACACACACACACACACACACTTTGCACTGGAATGGCTACATCCACTTCACTAACAAAGAATGGGAGACTCATCCAGGTGGGACTTCACCATCTCAATTACATGAGAGGGGGGAGATTAGCAGTTTACTGAAGATTGGATTTGAGCTTAGTTAAGCAAGCCATAGATTAATCTCAGGAACCTGCCAAGAGTCGATCCATCTATGGGCAGGCTGATTGGATCAACTTGGGCACAACTAGCATGTTGGATTTTTGGCATAGGATTATTGTCAACAGCTATAGCCATTAGCTTTAATCAATGTGCTCTCCTGGCAGGCATGGCTCACTGTCCATCACTGTTGCAGGAAAAAAAATGCATAATCTATGGCCCTAAAAGAGTTGTAAAGGCAAGTGTTTTTTTTATCTAAATGCATTCTATGGATCAAGATAAAAAGCCTTGTGTGTAGCAGCCCCCCCAGCACCTAATACTCACCTGAGCCTTCTGTCCAGCGATGTCCACGAGTCACTTGGCTGTCTGGGACGCTCCCTCCAGATTGGCCAAGACACCACAGCGGTGACATTGGCCGACTTTGACAGCTGTGTGAGCCAATCAGGAGAGAGGGGGCAGGACCGGAAAGTGACATGTCCTAATGGATACACAAAGCTGCAGCTTGGCTCAGGTGCCCCCATAGAAAGCTGCTTGCACTCAAAAGGTGGGAGGGGCCAGGAGCCCCGAAGAGGGACCAGAGAAGAGGAGGATTGAGGCTGCTCTCTGCAAAATCCACTGCACAGGAGACAAGTTTAACCACTTCAGACCCGCGCTATTGACGGGTACATGCGATTGGCGGGAACAAAAGCAGACGACAGCAGGGACGTGGAGCTCTGTGTGTAAACAGAGCTCCACGTGCTGTCAGAGGAGAGGAGACCGATCTGTGTCCCTTGTACATAGGGACACAGCATCAGTTACCTCCCCCCACACAGTTAGAACACACCCAGGATACACATTTAACCCATTCCTCACCCACTAGTCTTAACCCCTTCCCTGCCAGTCACATTTATACAGTAATTAGTGCATTTTTATAGCACTGATCGCTGTATAAATGTGAATGGTCCCAAATTTGTGTCAAAAGTGTCCGATATGTCTGCCGCAATATCGCAGATCGCCGCCATTGCTAGTAAAAAAAAATAAAAAAATAAATAAGGGCTCAGGGCTCTGAAATTTCTAGCAAAAGCAACCATTTTCTGCACTTGCTAAACATTCATAGCCGGAAAATGGCCAATTTCCGTGCAGTCATAGAATTTGAGTGACCAGCCATGTTGTAAATGTTTTAAAAAAAAAAAACTAATTTCTAATAAATGATGGCAGAATCGTGCAAAAATTACTACCAAAAAAGAAATGTGCACGAGAACAAAACAAAATCACGGAAGAGAAGATGCCCAGCTATGAAAATTATTTTCTGTAGCAACATTAGGTAAAATTGAAGGCTTGGATGGTCGAATTTGGAAATCAAGTGTGGCCCATCGGATCACAAAATTTCTGATTTTCAAAAGATTAGTTGGGGATAAGACTTGGAGCTTAATGCTTGGTCTGCATTAGGCGCCAAATATATATATATATATATATATATATATATATACACACATAAATAAAAAAAATAAAGTGTTCTCTGGTTTTATACGGTTCAAGCTGCATTAAAAATTAAAATGAAATCCGATTAGCTGGCTTTTAGTCTATTAAATATAGAATTGAAAGTGTCATTATACAGGATCTGTTCAGCATGTGCAAAGAAAAATAGCAGTTTATCCGGCCAGAAGTTGATCACTTCCTGTACTCTGTCCCTGGACCATTAGTTAGCATTGTACAATGCTATCTCTAGACTACAAAACACCTCCCCTGAAACCCCACCTCAGACACCCCATGAAGGTTTACCATAAAGCCAACAAAAGTATGTTGCAGATGATTGTCTCTGGGTAAATCAATTGAAGATTACATTTAAAATTGGACAGTAAAAGAAAACTAATCAAAAAAGGACAAACAAAGCTGCCACTTTTTGGTCTGCAGAGAAATATTGGCAAGAGATACATAGACCGTGGAATCTCAACCCTAGAATTACACTGATGTTATGTGCACAATGACAGGGCCAGACATCTGGTGCCAACTGGCAACTAAAAATGTCCAACTGTTGTCTGCAGAGGAGCGCTGTGCGTGCTCATACCTCCATCTAGTGGCAAAACAAGTGTAGTATTTGCTGTGAATTTTTTTATTTATTTTTTGCACAGAAATTGTTTTAAATTCCATTTGTCCACCATGTACTTTACTGCATTGTTAAAACAGTTTTCCAAAAAAAATAAAAAATCCTGGATTAAACAGAATGCGAGGGAATAGAGGTCTGGGACGATACTGCACGGCTTCCTTAACCACTTAAAGGGGTTGTAAAGACAAAAATATTTTCCTCTTAAATGAAAGTCTGACAGTAGCTGATAAAGTAAAAAGTAATGTTTTGCAGTATAACTAGTTTGATACCTGTTGAAATCGAGCTGTTTTATTCACCTCTGTCACTCCTGGATCATTATTCTCACTGACTTCCTGGTTTGCGGTGCGCGTTCATTCTTGCTACATCACGGCCTAATGGGAACTACAGTTCCTATTGGGCTTAGCCTCCATGCCTGTGAGGGTTAAGAGAGCATCTTCACGCAGGGCTGTAGTCATAGGGAGGGGGTGAGCACACTCTGCTTTCCACCATGCAGGTGCTGGTGGAAAGCAAGAAGAGGAGAGACAGGAAATGGCATTTTCAAACCTGGATTACTGTATTTTGGAGGTCAAAAGGAAAAAGGGGTTAAGTGATATTTAAATGCTCTAGCTTGCAGCAATCAATTGATCTAATAAAAAACGAACCTTTAGTGTTCCTTTAAGCCCCGGACCAATATGCTGCTAAATGCCCAAAGGCGTTTTTACAATTCGGCACTGCGTCGCTTAACAGACAATTGCGCGGTCATGCGATGTGGATCCAAACAAAATTGGCGTCCTTTTTTCCCCACAAATAGAGCTTTATTTTGGTGGTATTTGCACACCTCTGCGGTTTTTATTTTTTGCGCTATAAAACAAAAATAGAGCGACAATTTTGAAAAAAAAAAATCAATATTTTTTACTTTTTGCTATAATAAATATCCCCCAAAAACATATAAAATTATTTTTTTTTCCTCAGTTTAGGCCGATACGTTTTATTTTATTTATTTTTTAACAAAAATAAGTAGAAAACGCAATAAGCGTTTATCGATTGTTTGCGCAAAATTTATAGCTTTTACAAAATAGGGGATAGTTGCAATGCATTTTTATTATTTTTTTTTTTTTTTAATACCAATAGCGCCGATCAGCAATTTTTTTCGTGACTGCGACATTATGGCGGACACTTTGGACAATTTTGACGCATTTTTGGGACCATTGCCATTTTCACAGCAAAAAATGCATTTAAATTGCATGGTTTATTGTGAAAATTACAGTTGCAGTTTGGAAGTTAACCACAAGGGGGCACTGTAGGATTTGTGTGTGTTTACAACTGTAGGGGGTGGCTGTAGGATCTGATGTCATCGATCGAGTCTGCCTGTAAAAGGGATCACTCGATCAATGCAGTTGCCACAGTGAAGCACGGGGAAGCCGTGTTTACATACGGCTCTCACCATTCTTCAGCTCCGAGGAGCGATCGCGAGCTGGCTGCTAGAAACGAATAGCCTCGCCCTCGTCCCAGATCGCTGCCCGCGGGTTTCCGACCGCGGCATGTAGCGGGGGGGGGGGGGTCCCGATTGGACCCACGCAAAGGCAGGGACGTAAATATACGTCCATCTGCCTGTACGTGCCCTTTTGTGGACGTATATGTACATGCGGCGGTCGGGAAGTGGTTAAACAAAGTTGTTGCTTTCATTGCAAAGGGAAAGTGTTGGCAAACAAATAAAAAAAAATCACACACAGATTTTATGAATCATTTTAAAATGTATGCCTTTTATGCCTGTGGTCAACTGCATACACCATTACCATACATAAACCATTTATACCAGGGATATGCAATTTGATTCAATAGAGTGTTGAGCCAAACCATTCAACACTGACAGGGGTAATTACAATGATCAGCTTTTATTTTTGATGGAAAACCTTTATCCCAAAAAGGAAAGGGAAAAAAAAAAAAAAAGGGAAGAAACCACCCACACCACACAGTTGCTGTAACTGCTCATAAAGTATTATCTTCATATTTAGCTGGAGTGTGGCTTTAATTTGTTAGTACATCCAATGCTGCTAGTATATCCAATATCCCCCAGATTGAGATTGAATGTTGCTGTAAAAAAAGGTGTTGGTGTTGCTCAGCAGGGGGGGGGCATTATTACAGCCGTCGGTTTAGCAGGCGCAATTTATATATATATATATATATATATATATATATATATATATATATATATATATATATATATATATATATAAAAAAATGTAAATGCCTCCAGTATTAAAGGGTCACTAAAGGAAAAAAAATGTTTTAGCTAAATGGCTTCCTTTACCCTAAAGCAGTCCTGGTTTCATGTCCTCATTGTTCGTCGTTTTTGCTGTGATCCTTCTCTGTTCTGCACACTTCCTGGTTGTCTGTTTCCTTATGAAAAAAAAAGTACTGGGAGCTTCTCTCTGTGGTCCCTGATCAAGGAGGTGCGATTACTGTGCGTCTAAAACCCCTCAGAACCAATCAGTTTCATTTTAAAAAAACCTAACATTGCCCTGTATTGGCTTTGTACTTCACAGAAGCATGAAACTAGATGAAACTAAACTGAAAGTGCAGGCACATTATATGATTGATTTGTATCTATTTTTAATCATTTTTAAAAGGAATCAGTTAACTATTATGTCTCTATACCCTGTAAACAGTCATTTCAGCAAAAAAAAAAAAAATGTTTCCTTGACAACTTTAAGCGTTTGGTTTTGGGTTTCATACCACTTTAACATAAATCCTCCTTACCTCTTTAGGTTTGCTGGAGATGGCAACTGTTCCATCCTTATTATATTTTATAGGCGCTCCCCCTTCTTGAATTAATGTGCCGTAACCCGTGGGTGTAAAAAATGCTGGAATACCTGCACCGCCGGCTCTGACTCGCTCTGCAAGAGTTCCCTGGTGGGGAATGAACACAATTTCTTTGTTAAACATTTACATTTCTGTAATTTGTATTAAAAAAAAAAATCTCCACTACAGTAGAATAGAGAATATGAAAATTTATATACCATATATAGAAAATAAATCCAATATCGAGATCATATCAATAAACATTTTTCTTGCCATCTTCCCTTTAAATTTTGCAGAGTAGTACAAAAACTGTGGCAGACGCAATTAGCCCACACAGGGCTACCATACATTCAAAAAGTTACAAGAGACAAAAATAAATTCGGTGGAGAGTTAGACAAATTTACAGCAACCATAGTTCGTAACAAAACTAAATAACAGAATAAAATACATTTTAAAATAAAGTAAAATAAATGGTGCATGAATGGAGCACAAAAATACAGTATAATACAAAGGAGATGTGATACCCCATTTGGAAGTCCAAGTCACCCGCAATCAACTTATGAATTCAGTGGAGTGGTTGTTAAGGGTTGAGGGGGATGGTTAAGCGGGATTCCGCTCGCAATTTTTTTTTTTTTTTTAAGTCAGCAGCTACTAACAGTGTAGCTGCTGACTTTTAATAAGAACACTTACTTGTCCTACTTGCCCGCGCTGATGGCCCCCCGATGCCGGTCCTACGATCGATGCTGGTCCCGCGCTGCCATTCACACTAAAGGAAACAATCAGGCAGTGAAGCCTTACAGCTTCACTGCCCATTTCCTACTGCGCCTGCGGGAGTCTCGCGCCGTTGAGTTGTCATACTCGGCTCCCTATCCTACAATGCTCCGGAAGTCACGTGGCGGCCAACTGCGCATGCGCGATGCATTCCAATGGATTTACGACAGTACATACCAGTGAAACCTTGGTCAGGATCCAGGCTCATTCCTTAACATCCCCGTGGATTGGAGGATGTAAAAAAAAAAAGAGCCAGGAGGCCGAGCGAGCCGTCCGACTGGCCACTTTCCTCTATTCCACGTCGCCCTGAATGCCAGGTTCGCTGGTGTGTACTGTCGTAAATCCATTGGAACGCATCACAATTGCGTTTGGAACGCATCGCACAGTTGGCCGCCACGTGACTTCCGGAGCATTGTACGATAGGGAGCTGAATATGGCAACACACCGGCTTGTGAATGGGCGGCTGCTCTCTGAGAACACACAGTTCCCAGAAAGCAGCGTGCCCCATTCATTAGAAGAACACACCGCGGCTGCGGAAGAGGCAGATTACGGACTTGCGCATAGCAACAGGTATTTCAGGTGAGTATAATCTTTTTTTTTTCACATTTTTTTTATTTTTTTAGGATTTTTGGCCAAATGTTTTTTTGCTGGTTGGAACTCCACTTTAATAAAACTTTATTAGGACAACCTCTATTGGAGGCAAGCATCTTACGTGGGCAAATTGGAATTAACTGCATCCAGAAATGGAAGGTAAGATTTTTTCCAGCTTGGGTGCAATGGCTTTTTTTTTAAATGCATGAAAAGGGAAGAAGGTAGAAGGCTCAACAGGGTCTTTCAGGCTACCCTAGGAGATGGTTCTTCTACCGACCCCAAAAGACAGAATTTAGGTGTTAAAGCAACAGGGATCTGCACCACCTTATTTAGAATAGCCAGCACATTTTGTCAATGGGAGACCATCGGGCACAACCAAAATATATGTATAAAATCTACAGGAGAACAAGCGCACCTCCAGCACAAGGACATATTCAGGTCCATCTTATTGAGCCTGTATGGTGTGAAATAAGCCCAATGAGTAATCTTAAATTGTGTCAGGTTATCCCCGACGTACACCACATGAGTACAAGGGAATTCCCACAACTCAGATCAATCTTCATCGCTCAGCTCAAGGATGTCGGCTCTTCACTCCTGCTTAAATCAGAGCTTCTGCTTGTTTGCAGCCTCCTCCCCTCCAGTGCCACATTTGTATCCTTTTGGGTGGAAAATGGGGTTAGCGGGCACCTGGTTTTCACAGGTACTTGCTTCCACTTCTGGTCAGATTGTAGCAATCTGAGCTGAAAGTTAGTGCATCCTCCCCCCGGCAGTCTTCTGTGACACAGCAAAGGTCGCAGAAGACTATGGGACCATTCACAGCGTGACTTGCGTATTTTTAGTAGGAAAAAGACCATGCAATTTCCTTGCAGCCATGATTTATAAAAAGGTACATGCACCTTTTACAGAGATGCCGGCACAGCAGCCCATTCATTTGAATGGGCTGCAGTGCCCAGGAAAATCAGAGTTAGTCTTACCGGAAACTCTGTTTCCAGGAGTCTTCCAGGACAGCCCTTGAGAGATGGAGCTCCTCCCCGGACAGGAAACACATCACCACCAGCTCTTTAAAAGGCGGTCCCTCAGGCATCTGGTCAGTTTTAATCCAAGAACCGAAGGACGGAGCTGAAAAACAGTTATTAACATACATACAAACAACTTATATTATCCATGTATATATACCTACCTCAAAAAAATAGGGCGGGAACGTGCTGTCCTGGAAGACTCCTGGAAACAGAGTTTCCGGTAAGACTAACTCTGATTTTCCCAAGGCGTCTTCCAGGACAGCCCTTGAGAGGATGAGCAAGCACTCCCCAGTTTAGGGTGGGACTATTGCTTGGAGGACTTTCCTCCCAAAGGTTTGATCTTGATCACTTTAAGACGTCCAATCGATCGTGTCGAATGAACGTGGACATGCTTGACCACGTGGTGTCCTTACATACCTGCTCCGAGGTAACACCGGCTCTTTGTGTTTTCAAGCCTTGTGGAGGGTCCAAGCGCAACGTTTTTGTACCCTTCCAAGATGGCCACCTTATCCACCTGGCTCTTGTTTCTTTTGAAGCCTGCTTTCCCTTCTGATTTTCTAAATTTTTAGTCGCTTCCAGATAGGAAGGAGACCTCTTCTGACGTCTAGCCAGTGTAGTTTCTCTTTGCTATTTGCAGGTTTATTGCAAAAACAAGGAAGTATGAAGTTCTGATTCTTGAAAGAAAACAGTAACTTTAGGGATAAATGACTGGTCAGTCTTTTAATATAATTCTATCCTCTAGTATTTGCATATGGTTCTCTGAATGACAGAGCTAGGAGTTCGCTGACTCTGCGAGCAGAAGTCATGGCGGCTAGAAAGACTATATTTAAAAATAATCAGTTTTAAGGATGCCTCTGAAATTGGCTCAAAAAGGATCCCTAATGACTGCATCCAACATAATAGACAGGTCCCATGCCGGAAATTTACAGCATGGAGCCGGGCGTTGGTAAACAACTGCTTTGCATTGCAATTAATAAGCAGGCCCTACTGTAAGGAGTGCTGTATATAGACAGGTAGGGCAGCAATTTGCACTTTAAGCGTGCTTAAAGATAACTCTTGTCAATGCCTCTTGTAGAAAACTCCAATATTGGTGGAGAATCGTATTCTCTTTTGCCATTTTCTATTAGCCAGAAATAAAATTTCTTCCAGAGTTTCAGGTAAATTGCGCTGGTATTTGGTTTGCGACTTTGTAACAGAGTTTCAATCACTCTGGCCGATAGACCCTTGGATTTCAGGACGTCTGTTCCAGATACCAGGCCGCTAGTTTTAGCATGGCTGGATTGGAGTGCCGTACTGGACCTTGGGATAGCAGGTCCTGACTGTACAGTAATATCCAAGGTGGTCGATCCACTAGAGATAGCAGAAATTAAAAACCACGCTTTTTTTTTTGGTCAAAAAGTTGCTACCAGGATAAGAGAAGTCTTTTCTGTCCTAAACTTGGAGAGGACTCTCGGTAAGAGATGTAGAGGCGGGAAGGCATAAGCCAGAGTGAACGTCCATGCGTTCTGGAGGGTATTGACTGCCACTGGTTGATCCCTTGCGATGGATTGCTGATAGCGACTCCAGATTTTTTCTCTGCCTAAACAAACTTCTTGTGCTATGCACATCAGGGTGGCATTCCTAATTCCTGTTGTTTAGGTATGCTACAGAGGTTGTGTTATCTGACCTGTAAATATTGGTGTCTGAGCTGACTTTGGAATGCTGAGATTTCTTTGGCTATGACCTTTAACTCTCTGTAATTGGACGAGCATTTCCTCTCTAGGCGACTCCCAGTGCCCTGTACCCACTGTCCATTCAGATGGGCTCCTCACCCCCGGTTGCTGGCGTCCGTAGTTAGGATGCACGTAGTCGGGGGGTTCCATAGCAGACTTTGGTCGCTTTGGTTTCTCCACCACCAGAGGGCCTGTTGATGCCAGGAACAGGAAGTTATCCAAGTAGGGATAACTGTTATGGCTTGGAGTCTTAATAGAGCCAGCGTTTCTGCTAGGGTCTTGGTAAAGAACCTCGGATATGAAGAGAGGCCTAAGGGGAGCGCTTGACTCTGAAAGTGGTAGACCCTTTTCCCCCCCTTAATGGCTATGTGGAGGAATTCTTGGGGCTCCTGATAGGGATGTGAAGGTAGGCATCCATCAGATCTATTCTAGCCATGCAACAATCTTTTTAGAGTAGATTGAAGATCAGGCAATATTTGCCTGATGGCTTCTGCACCAGAAAAGTGTGCGAGAAAAAACCTTGGCCTTCCCCTCAGCCTTCCTCCCACCTGGATGCTGGCATCACTGCGGCTTGGGATTTTTGTCAGGAGGGTTAAAGAGCACTATTGCCTCTTGTTTGCCTCCTTGTGCCGCCCAGGGGTTGTTTGGCTTCCCTTATTCCGCTTTCTTTTGTCCCTTAAAAGGATGAAAAAACGTCCTGGGAAATGACTTTTTCTTTTAGGAAAAAGTCTTTTTTATCACCTGTGCGTTCTAACGCTTCATCTAGCGGGGTGCCAAACAAGAATTGACCTGAAAAAATAAATGCTACATAAGCGTAATTTAGAGGCGGTATCGCCCGGCCATGTTTGAGCCAAAGAGTCCTCCTGGCTGCAACCAATAGCGAAGCTGCCCTGGCTGAAAGTTTTACAGATTCCATCTAGGCACCTGCGACAAATCCTACTGCTTTAAAAAGCATGGGAAAGGATTTCAGCAACTCTACTCTATTGGTACCTGCCGTCAGGTGTCCCTTTAATTGTTTAAGCCAGAATTCAAAATTACAGGCTACACACGTCATTGCTAGGGCTAGTTTAAGGTTGGCCATAGCTGTGTCCCAGGATCCTTTGAGGATAACATCCCCCTTTTATATCCACCAGATCCGCTAAGTGTCCCATGCCATCCAAGACTAAGTCTGAGTGTTTTGACACCTTCGCTAGCGGGGTATCCAGCTTTGGAGCTAGTTGCAAACTTGTACTGTGGTCCTTATCAAAAGGAAACCTTTTCAATTCTTCAGTCAGGTTCTGCCCATTCCCTGCGTACCGAATCTGACATCAGTTTATGTACTGGGAATAATTTTAGGTTTCCATTTCTTAAATCCTGATACATTTTATCATGACATGAGAGTGAGTTTTGAATATCCCCTACCCATTCGTCTACTTCCTCTTGGGAGAGATTGAATAGGGTGGGTGCGCAGGAGTCATCCTGACCTTTCTCCTGCCCAGAATCTGACTGGGAGGAATCCGGGTCAGAATTTCTAAGGGAAATCTCCTTCTCCACAGGTTCACCTAATCCTGATGCTACTGGAGTAGGAGAGGTGGGCACCTATGGTTGTCTAACCGTTAAAGGAAATTGCATATCTGCTATAAGTTTCCTGAAGGACTGAAAGGTAGACTGCATCTCTAAAATAAATTTTGGTAAGAGGGGAATCCCTCCTGTTTACTACCGCTGTAGTGCAAGGGGCACATAGGGATTCAGTGTAAGTAGATGACAGCTTAGCATTACACGTAGGGCACTTTATATTGTCACTGGAAGTGGACCTTGTGCTAAGTTTTTCTGGGCCCTCTATAGAACAAAAAAGATATATAGAGAGCTTTTAGTGCCTATGCAGCAAGTCTCCCCCATCCTAAGGTGCCCACGGAGCTCTAGGAAGTTCCCTGAACTCCTAACTCCCCCTTCTAGCAGGTGAAAAATAGACACAGGAAAAAAAGGCTCTGGCCAGGCCAGCCTACCTGTGATGAAGCGGCGTTAGACTCCTCTGAAGCCTGGGATGCTTCCATGGTGCTCCATTCGTAGGCGATCCACAGCCCATGCTTTCGCCTTTGAAAACGCCGCCTCGGCCTTCCCCCAGTCTCTGCGCCGAAAACCGGAACCAGTGTTCCCGGCGCACAGCGATGACGCGCATCTCGCCGGAGGTGACGCCTGGCGTCCTCCGGGTCCCAGCGTCTGCCGCGAAGAGAAAGATCTCCGGCCACCGACGCCGCCGCCATGCCCGTCAACGCTGCCCACTCCCTCGCCGGGCTCCGGAGAGAAGGGGGAACGGGGAACTCCAGACCTCATGCGGAGGGAACCCGTGGCCACGGAGAGGTTTTAGAGGTAAGAGGGGAACACCAGCTGCACAGCCCTTGCGTGATGGACACTCTCCTGGGTCCATCTCCT
This sequence comes from Rana kukunoris, assembly GCA_029574335.1. Classification (NCBI taxonomy): domain Eukaryota; kingdom Metazoa; phylum Chordata; class Amphibia; order Anura; family Ranidae; genus Rana; species Rana kukunoris. The sequence goes on from CM056049.1 coordinate 66,189,246, forward strand.
CCTTTAAAAGACGGTTCCTTCAGTGACATGTCTCCTCCGACTGAGGAAACACATAAAAACTGACCAGATGCCTGAGGGACCGCCTTTTAAAGAGCTGGTGGTGATGTGTTTCCTGTCCGGGGAGGAGCTCCATCTCTCAAGGGCTGTCCTGGAAGACGCCTTGGGAAAACACAGCCTGCACGAAACCCAGAAGTGCGAACCTAGAGGAGGAGAAATCAGGTAATGCAGCCATTATAAGATAGCGATAAAGCTCTGAGGTGACCTTCTCCAGTCTCAGGAATTCAAATTGAGCTCTTATTCAGACATTGATAACTTGGGAACTGAGCATTGAAGGCAACTTGTAGATACCAAAAAGAATGTGTGGGGGACATTGAACTTGCAACACATCATAGGGAAGGGCAGCAACCTGCGATTCCCAATTAAATGCTCCAGCGACTCAATTTTGTAGTTGGCCCAACCAGCCGGATCAGTTATGGTTTAAAAATGCACAAGGGAGGGGTTGAGCTATAAAAGGATATGGTGAGAAAGCGGTGGGGGGGGATTCATAGCAAAGCCATATTTTCCAGGCTTTCAGAGTAGTAAGCAAGGACGGGGTTTAAAGCGCAAGGAGCCTTTGGGCCTCTAAAGAAAGTTTCATAAGGCTTCCAGAAAAAAAACGGCTTCCAGCAAGGTGGAGGAATTGGTGTGATAAGGCTGTAAGCACCAAGAGCAGCTGGAAATCCAGAAAATATACTTCCAAAAATCAGGCATAGTCAAACCCCCCTGTGAGGTAGGACACGCAAAAGTGCAAGGTTTATATTTTCAGCAGCTGCGAACTCCACGGGAAGGACCCAAATAGCTGTTAGCGGACTGAAAAATAGTAGGCATCCATTGTGGGTAGTGTGTGAAAAGCCGTCTCCTCTAGGTTTAATGGCCCATACACACGATCCGAATATCGGCCGATGGATCGTACGACTTTTTTCGCTTAATAATCGCAAGTAAAGTAAAATAGGTTATTAAACTAACGAAAATTCTCGTACGACAGAAAAAAAAGATCGGAAGTGATGTCACGTGTTGTAATGCATTTGTATTGTATTGTCGGACGACGGCTGTAATGACCAAATGAAAATCGTATTTTCTGACATCGTACGAGGAAAATTTTCGCGCATGTCCGATCGAAAAATAATCGGATGAACGGTCGTGATCGGCTCTCGAAAGTAGTGTATACACGATCCGAAAATCGTACGATCCATCATCGGACGATCGTTTGTCCGATATTCGGATCGTGTGTATGGGCCATAAGGCATTGCTGACACAATAGAACCTGCAATACACAAGCACACTGCAGCCTGTGTAAAGGGCTCTCAGCAACTGCCAAACTAAAGCAAAGGTGATGAATAGAAGCCAAATGTCTCTTGTAACAGAGCATGTGGCTTCATCAATGGCTCCTCTCCAAACTGCAGTAGCTTAACTAGTGTGACAACAGCAGTTGAAGGACTTAAAGCCCAAATGTTCAAAAAAGTTCAGTCTTTTATTCACTTTCAGGGAATTTTCATTTAGCTTAGCCAATGAGGTAAAGCTCTGCTGACTTCCATCACGTGCAAGCTAAAGTTTTCACCACATTCACAAAGCTAAAAAAGGAAAAAAACATATAACACAGCTGGCGATGGAGCCAACAATGTGTCACCCAACCCTACAAAGCAGAAAATGTAAGGACCCATTTACACTTGCTTCAAAATCTGGCGTTTGATTGTTTAGCGTGTTTTTAAAAACGTGTCAAAGCACCTGCCACTATTAAAATAAAAATTACCACAGTCCTGACGTGTGAACAGTGCATCACAAAATTCTATAAAATAATGCTGAAAACAAATACAAGAGATGTGCACTAGGTGGCAGTGCAGACCAAAAAAATAAAAAATGTGCAGATCACAAATTCCTCACACTATAATAAACAGATGATTTCCATCACAAAACAATTTACATATATAACAAAAAAGTGGGTGATAAATCAGTGATTATACAAGAACATGACACTAGATGGCGAGGTGAAGCTGTGACAAATGAAAAAAAAAAAAAAAAATGAAATAATAAATCTTGAGATTGAAGGATCAAGTTGTGAAATCTGGAGCTGCAGTTTAAACCGGGCAAACAAATAGCTACAAGCAGGTGTCTTCATACCATGTAGTAACACCTCTATGGAGTGGCCTCTCACCTTACTGTTGTAAGGTATCGGCATGGGAAAACCAAAGATTACAATATCGTCTGGGGGTACTTGCATGGATGGCCGGTGGCTTTAAAAAGCTTGCTTTTCCTTTAGGGATCCTACGCTCGCTATCCCAAGAATCAATGCTGGGTGGTGAATGGTAGTGCCTCTATTAGGGGGGGGGGGTGCTGCAGGGGAAAGAAGGGCAAGGCAATGCCCAGATAGTGTAGTATGCAATTCATCAGTCATGCAACTTCATCAGGTGATCCCTAACGAAGTCATGTAACTGGTGATATACGTTGGATTGGCTGACTGGCAAACCGAAAGTGATGTGGGAAATGAGCTCAGCGCTCGTGGATGTTTCATGGCGTTCCCCCATAATAGTGAGTGTTTCATCGATTGTTTTTATTGAATTCAATTCTTAAATTTTATTTTAAAAAAAGTTTTATTCTTTTTAGAGACTTTCAACAGTCATGTTAACTGTTGAGTTACCCCGTCGCTTTCTTTGTGCTTCACCAGCATCTCCAAAGCCCCCATAGAAGTCTATGACAAACACTTTCTGGAATTGTCTGGTGCAGACCTCACATCTGGTGTGCAGGTCTGAACGAGGGAGAGGGAGGGAATCTGCTGACCGAATGCATTGATAAGATGGAGATTTGATGAACAGGCTACTGCTGAGCCAGGGTTCTACTGGGCCCCATTAAAACAAACAGGAAAAACACAAAGGCATTTGTAGAACTCCAGTGAAGTGTAAAAAAAAAGCATTAAAAAAGGCATGAAAAACACATGTTGAAGCTGCAGGCACTTTAATATGTTGAATCCTAAGCAAGTGTAAATGAGCTCTAAAGGAATGGGCCCGCAATTCAAAGGGGCACCTAGAAAAAGTGTCACCAGCAGAGCAAAAAAAAAAAAAATCCATTTGAAATGTGGTCCTCTGCCAACACAAGATGCAAATTAATCCCAATTAAGGAAGAAGTTTATTCATATATTTCTAGGAAACTAGAAACACATGTACTTGGCTGGTAGCATACGCTTAGTTGTACACTATGGGATCTGCCTACAAGGTTGTACATCCCATTTGCTGCATTAACTTCAGCCTTCTCCATTCCCCGAAGGTGATGGTAAAAAATTACACGAGTAGAAGTCATACTACATAACAGATGAGAACTGTACCCGATAGCTATACATCTCATGCTGCAAGGGGGAGAAAAAAAAAAAAGGAAAACCGCATACATTCTCCATGATCATGAAACATTTCCCAGCACCATGTGCATGTACAGGAGGCAAAAAAAATGAAAATAAAAAAAATGGATGTAAAAGTCCACAAATCATCACGCTGCTTTGTGTCACACATACAAGGATCTCCTAGGTTAGTTTGCTGAGCAAGTTTGTTTAGAGTTGAGTCCCCCTTATACCACACAGAATATCCTACTACAAGTCTCGGATCTTCTTAAAAGAAAATACATCTCACCTGTGGTACCAGCTCCACTTCTAGTTCTCCTTGTAGATATTGTCTCTCAAACTCGGCATTCTCACCCACATAGGAAGACACCATCCTCTTGATCTGTTTGGTCTTGAGAAGCAGACCCAGGCCAAAGTCATCAACCCTGCAGAAAATATACAATATGGAATTGAATTGGGACAGAAGCAAAAAAAATAAAATAAAAAATAAAAAAAATCACCCCAACACACACACACACACACACACACACACCTTTTGTGCTCGCCACCCAAGCTAGACTGGAAGAAATCGGGTTCCCCTCAGGATGACAGACTTGCTGGTTAGTAGAGTCAACCATACAAGTCCTAGTTATGCTCAAGTATGGTTGGGTAGAGGTAGACTATATACTGCAGTATAAGCAGAGTTTTCCAACACATTTTTTTTTGTGCTGAAAATGCCCCCCTCGGCTTATACTCTGGTAACATTTTTAAGCCTGATCTCCCAGACTTTGGGGACCCGGTACCAGCCAGCCGTAGGTCCCCTGGACACATGTAGCCCCCATTTCTCATCTACAAGTGTGCAAAGTTTTTTTGCCGGGCACCCAATTCCATAGACTCCCATGTTAAACGTCAGTTGAGGCATGCAGATGGACACCCTAGGCTTATACTTGAGTCAATAAGTTTTCCCAGTTTTGTGGTAAAATTAGGTGCCTCGGTTTATATATTTGGGCCAGGTTATACTCTTATGCGAGCTAGTGGACTAAAAATAAAAAAAAATAAAAATAACACCCCACAACTTGGAGAAGCTTGTACATCAAAGATATCAGCCCAGGGAGGTATCAAAGGCTATAGGAGGGACAAAGTTCCATGCATTTACACCTTTAATTAGGCGAGGGCCCTTTAAAAAAGGTCATACAATAATGAAATTATCAATTGATTTATATCACATGGGTAAAAAAATTATCCACTAGGAATGCATCTGGAGTCTTCAAAGTGTAGCAAGGGTAGAAAGAGTAAGTGGGAAAATAACTCAGATCGATGGATGCAGCATTATCGATTGGTGCTTTGATGGAAGGGGATCCGAGTTCTTTTCTTCACTCTCCGCCCTTGCTACACTATGAAGACTCCAGATGTAATTCTAGTGGAGTGGTCTTTACCCATGTGATAAATCAATTAAATTATACACCGGAAGATCTTAAAAAGCCCTCGCCTATTAAAGGTGTAAATGCAGGGGACAATATATATACATACAGTGCGGAAAATAAGTATTTGAACACCCTGCTATTTTGCAAGTTCTCCCACTTGGAAATCATGGAGGGGTCTGAAATTGTTATCGTAGGTGCATGTCCACTGTGAGAGACATAAAAAAAAAAAAAATTCCAGAAATCACAATGTATGATTTTTTTTAACTATTTATTTGTATGATACAGCTGCAAAGAAGTATTTGAACACCTGAGAAAATCAATGTTAATATTTGGTACAGTAGCCTTTGTTTGCAATTACAGAGGTCAAACGTTTCTTGTAGTTTTTCACCAGGTTTGCACACACTGGAGGAGGGATTTTGGCCCACTCCTCCACACAGATCTTCTCTAGATCAGTCAGGTTTCTGGGCTGTCGCTGAGAAACACGGAGTTTGAGCTCCCTCCAAAGATTCTCTATTGGGTTTAGGTCTGGAGACTGGCTAGGCCACGCCAGAACCTTGATATGCTTCTTACAGAGCCACTCCTTGGTTATCCTGGCTGTGTGCTTCGGGTCATGGTCATGTTGGAAGACCCAGCCTCGACCCATCTTCAAAGCTCTAACTGAGGGAAGGAGGTTGTTGCCCAAAATCTTGCAATACATGGCCCCGGTCATCCTCTCCTTAATACAGTGCAGTCGCCCTGTCCCATTTGCAGAAAAAAAAACCCAAAGCATGATGCTACCACCCCCATGCTTCACAGTAGGGATGGTGTTCTTGGGATGGTACTCATCATTCTTCTTCCTCCAAACACGGTTAGTGGAATTATGACCAAAAAGTTCTATTTTGGTCTCATCTGACCACATGACTTTCTCCCATGACTCCTCTGGATCATCCAAATGGTCATTGGCAAACTTAAGACGGGCCTTGACATGTGCTGGTTTAAGCAGGGGAACCTTCCGTGCCATGCATGATTTCAAACCATGACGTCTTAGTGTATTACCAACAGTAACCTTGGAAACGGTGGTCCCAGCTCTTTTCAGGTCATTGACCAACTCCTCCCGTGTAGTCCTGGGCTGATTTCTCACCTTTCTTAGGATCATTGAGACCCCACGAGGTGAGATTTTGCATGGAGCCCCAGTCCGAGGGAGATTGACAGTCATGTTTAGCTTCTTCCATTTTCTAATGATTGCTCCAACAGTGGACCTTTTTTCACCAAGCTGCTTGGCAATTTTCCCGTAGCCCTTTCCAGCCTTGTGGAGGTGTACAATTTTGGACAGCTCTTTGGTCTTGGCCATGTTAGTAGTTGGATTCTTACTGATTGTATGGGGTGGACAGGTGTCTTTATGCAGCTAATGACCTCAAACAGGTGCATCTAATTTAGGATAATAAATGGAGTGGAGGTGGACATTTTAAAGGCAGACTAATGCCGCGTACACGGTTATTTTTTGCGATGAAAAAAAACGACGTTTTTTAAAATGTCATTTAAATTGATCGTGTGTGGGCAAAAACGTAGTTTTTTGTCTTCAAAAAAACTACCAAAAAAAAAAATCCAACATGTTTGAATTTTTTGTGTCGTTTTTCAAAACGTCGTTTTTTGTTTCACAAAAAGTCACCGTGTGTAGCAAAAACGTTGTTCAAAACAACGTTTTTCAACCCGCGCATGCCCAGAAGCTAGTTATGAAGCGAGCTTCAATGGAAAAGAGTGGTGAACGTAACCTTGCTTTTTGTGAAAAAAACGATGGTGTGTATGCAAAATTGTCTTTGAAAAGCGACGTTTCAAAAACGTCGTTTTTTACTTCACAGAAAACATCGAGTTTTTTTCATCGCAAAAAACGACCGTGTGTACGCGGCATAACAGGTCTTTGAGGGTCAGAATTCTAGCTGATAGGTGTTCAAATACTTCTTTGCAGCTGTATCATACAAATAAATAGTTAAAAATTCATACATTGTGATTTCTGGAATTTTTTTTTTGATTATGTTTTCCAAGTGGGAGAACTTGCAAAATAGCAGGGTGTTCAAATACTTATTTTCCGCACTGTATTTATTATACACACACACAGTACACTTGCGCTAGAGTTTAGTAAATGAGGTAACGCTTCACTTTGCAGAAAATACCCAATAGCACGCAAGAAACAGCATTTTTGCTTGTATACAATTGGATGAGACAAAGTCAGAGATTCCCCTCAGTTCTAGAGAAAATGCACAGTATATTTGACTTTCGTAAATTAACTTCCTCGTTCCTCCCTGGGCTGATCACCTTTATGCACAAGCTTCTTTGATTTCTCCGAGCACCCTGTGACATTTATTGCAGTATTCATGACTCCTGAAGAAGCCATACTTTGTGAAACATGTAGAGCTTTTTCACTGCTGCCATATCCAAACCACACAGATTTTCGGCAATTGTTTTAAACTTTATACATTGATGGCGTTTTTAAAAATGTGATGTGTTCCCATAGCATAAAACTTTTTAGCTGCTCTTTTCTATAAATATTATTATTAATAATAAATAATCCTCCTATGAGAGGGCTTGTCAGCTGTGTTTTAGCATAATTGACCCAGTCTATACTATGCAGGCAGATCTTGCAGACTTATTGTAGGATTTTCTCAAATTTGACTGTGAGCCCTGGTTCACACAGGGCTGCGGGAGTGAAGCCATGCGAGTTCAGCTGAACTTGCACGATTTCACTCCCGCTGGCAGTTCCGATTTCGGCCGCGATTTAATCGACATCTGTGCGGGTTTCTGCACAGATGTCAATGTAAATCGCAACCTGAAATCACAAAAAGCAGTACAGGAACTACTCTTTGAAATCGGTGCAGCGCCGCAGATGCGGCGTCGCACCGATTAGCACGGTGTCATTGCGGACAATTGCCGGCAAATGCCGCCGATTTGAGATGCGATGTGAAATCGCATCTCAAATCAAAGCTAATCGTACCCAGTGTGAACCTGGGCTAAAAGTGGAAATATGCTTTAAGCGAAAGTCTCGTAGTCTGCGAGGGTCATTGGCCTGCAAAATAAACATTTGCATTAGAGATCAGTTTAAGGTAATCATCCAAAAGAGCCGTCAATAGCAGAATTGGAAGACCTGTATGACCAGTTAATGATTATACAGGCAATTGAATGAATGCTCCTAGGACTAGAGGTCAGCTACTGGATTGGTGTTAGGATGAAACCACTTACTTTACATCAAGGGTAGGGTCCTATTCACTTGTCTGATACATTGACAGTCTGCTCAGCTCATGCTACCTAGCTCCTAGAAGAGTTTATACACACTGTAAACGCAGATCTTCCTAAATGAATCTGGGAAATTCAAATTAATATCCTGCATTTTAAAGCAAATGAAGAAAGCAGCTCTATATACTGATCAGTTATAACTTTATGACCACCCAATATTGAGTAGGTCCCCTTTGCTGCCATATCACTGACCCTTTGAGGCATGGACTCCACTAGACCACTGAAGGTACGAGGTGGAATCTGACAACAAGCGCTCAGTAGCACATCCTTTAAAGGGGTAGTAAAGGAAAAAAAATTTTTTTTCATAATAAGCATCCTTTACCTGCAGACATTCCTCTTTTCACTTCCTCATTGTTCGTTTTTGCTCAGAAGTTGCTCTATTTCTTCTCTGTTCACTTCCTACTTGTCTGATTGTTACTCACCACCGTGAAGGGAGGCTTTACTGCGGTGGTCAGTGACGTGCTCACCCCCTCCTGGAAACTATATCTGTGTGGCAGGACGCTCTCTACATGTTAGAGACCTCAAGGAGGTGTGAATTACTGGGCGTGCTGCAATGCATACTGGGAAATGTAGTTCTTACATGAATGAGCGATGCAAACCAGGAAGTGAATGAGAACAGAAACTAGAACACCAGAGGCGATATAGATGAAGGAATAGGTAGTTACTAGTTTTTTAAACAGAATCATTATACTATTCTGTCTGTCTACCTTGCAGACATTAATTTTAGGCAAAAAAAGGTTTCCTTTACAACTCCTTTAAAGTCCGGCAAGTTGGGACTGCCATTGATTGGGCTTGCTCTTCCAGCACATCCCACAAATGATCAGATTTGGAAGTCAAGTCAACACCGCAAACTTGCCGTGTTCTTCAAACCAAACATTTTTTGCAGTGTAGCTGGGAAAACATCTTGCTGAAAGAGGCTACTGCAAATCGGGGAATACCATTTCCATGAAAAAGCGTACAGTACAATGTTTGGGTAGGTGGTACATGTCAAGTAACATCCACATGAATGGCAGGACCCAAGCCAAGGTTTCCCAGCAGGACACTGCACCAAGCACCACACTGCCTCCATCAGCTTGCCTTGTTCCCATACGGCAATCCTGGTGCCATCTCCTCCCCAGGTAAGCAATGCACATGCACCTGGGCAGCCACAATGCAAAAGAAAATGGGATTTATCAGACCAGGCAATTATCTTTATTTTTCCATGGTCCAGTTCTGATGCTAATGTGTTTATTGTAGGCACTTTTTTTGCTGTGGAGATGGGTCAGCATGGGCACCCTGACTAGGGCTCAGTAGCCACAGCCCAAACACAAACTGTAATGCCCATTTTTTCTACTTTCAAAAATGTATTGTTTTATAGTAAGTGTACACAAGTGTATCAGTTTAGAGCTACATTCGATAGAGACAAACATGTACATAAATGTCAGCCACACAAAACCACAGTGAAACAGTAAAGTCCTAACTAGAAGTTTCCTCTCAGCTTTTACCACCTACACAGTTTGCGTTGTGGTGGGATTAGTCTGAACGGTAACCCCCCCCCCTATCCAGTTACATTAGAAGAATTAGGCCAGCCAGAAAAAAAGAAAGTCAACTTCCCCCTAATGGCTGTAAAAATGTCCTAACTGCCTCTAAAAAGCCCCTCCATGTTAGTTTGTGTGCATGAACAAACATTTGCTAAACAAGTTTTAAATACCTTCTGTGTGCATGAGCCTAATGCCTATAAAAAGGCTTACCTGTAGGTACTGTAAATTTCCTAAAGAGTTTTAAGAGATATTTACTGTATACGCTGCGGTCAACATCAATGAACAGCCCGCTTGTCCATTTCTTCAGGGCCCATGCTGTGACCGGTGGCTCGCGCGTAGGCGTGACGCAATCATGGCTCTGGCCAATCATAGCCCAGAAACATTTTGGCCCTGTCAGCAGTGTGCAGGCACTGATCCAGGGCATCAGTCTCAGGTAAATATTTCATAATGAGCTAGTATGTGATGCACACTAGCCAATTTATTCTTTTGATTTTCGAGTTTAAGGTTTTTTTTTTGGAGGTTTACAACCCTTTAATAGGCTATATTCATTTTTTGCTGGAGTTTTGATTTGAACACAGTAAGCAACTGTTCTCTAACAGAATTTTAAACTGAAAAAAAAAAAAAAAAAAAAGATACCCGTGTACTACTTTTATTTTTGTTTTCAAAGTTTTATTGGTATTTCAGAATAAAGTACAACAACAAACATGTCAACACGTAAGAACACAAAATACAACTGAGCAACACATAAGTGCATATGGATATTACAGTGAACAGGTATATAATCAAAATTAGAGAAAGCGAATCCATACTATAATTAAGAAACAAACATACATGTACGTAGTAAACCTCAAAGTAACATAGGGGGAAGTAAAGGGATGGAAGAGGGGGGAAATAAAAAGTAAGTATGACTTAAGTAATCAATAAACAATCACATTCAAGACAAGCAATATTGGTCTATATTATAGGGAGTCTAAAACAAAGATAATACATTCAGGAAGTAATTACGTTTGTGTATTCATTAGAATTGGTAAAATGGATCCAACAAGCCCATTTTTCATAAAAAAATTTTGGAGAGTCTCTAGCTTGCTGGATCAATTCCTCCATCTCAGCAACCCTTATAATTCTCTGAAACCATTCCGAAACGGAAGGAGGAGATGGGTCTTTCCATCGAGCTGGGATGCACAACTTGGCAGCATTAATCAGATGAATAATAGACTTTTTATAAACATAGCGGGGTAGCGAAGTGTGATGCAGTAAATATTGGGCTGCAGTAAAATCCGGAACATAAGTAGTGATAATAGGAATGATTCGATGTACCTCCTTCCAAAATGTTTGAATTAGAGGGCAATCCCACCATATATGCAGAAGAGTGCCTACATTAGTTTTGCACCTCCAGCACAAGGGAGAGGACGTGTGGTCAAACTTGTTAATCAAGTATGGAGTTCTGTACCACCTAGAATAAATTTTATATCCATTCTCTTGAGTCAATACGTTCAATGAACCTTTATGTATATAGGTGAAAATCTGTTCCCACTCCTCAGGTGAAATATCCATCTCAAGCGATCTTTCCCAGTAATTGGAGGCTATATCATCCTTGGGATTAATATTCGAGAATAACAAAGCGTAATTTCTAGAAATTAGATGTCTTTGGGGAGCCATTTCTGTACACAAGTTTTCAAAGGGCGTCTTTTTCCTGCACCAAAGGGGAGAGCGGATAGTTGTGAGAAAGAATTGTTTAACATTTTCAAATTCCTGGAGAGTAATTCCAGAATCTTTAAAGTGTTTATGAAATTCGTCATAAGTGGTAAAACTGCCCTTCAAAAAGAAGGATTCAGCTCTCAACATTAAAGGTGAGCATGAGAGAGGCGCCCCTATAGGTTTCGAGGGAAATCTTGAACCGGGATCAATGAGAGTCATAGGTCCAGGAAACGAGGAAATATTTAATTTAGCACACAGAGATTTAAAGATCTGTAAAGTGGCATTAGAAAGGGGATGGTTTTTAGCGGATCGTGGAACCTTATTAGGGTCTGTCCAAGGCAATTGATGGAGCAAAGTATTACATGTTAGTTCTTCAAAATTAATCCAGTCTTTCGAACTCCTGTGTAACTGCCAATCTGCAATTCTGGATAAGTGACAGGACCAATAATATCTTTGAATATCTGGTAATCCAATTCCCCCTAGCGTCTTGGGACATACGAGTTTATCCCACCTTATTCGAGGGCGCTTGGAGAACCAAATAAACTTTAAACAAAGTTTTCTGTATGTGTTGAAAAAAGGAGGTAGGTAATTTTATTGGGATTGTTTGGAGGAGATATAGAATTCTCGGAAGGATAGACATTTTAATGATAGCAGCTCTACCAAACCAGGAATAGAAACCAGCATCCCACTTCAAAAGATCGTCTTGAATAGATTTGAAAATGGGAAGGAAATTGCAGGAGTATAGATCCTTTAATTTCAATGGAATATGTATTCCCAGATACGTGAGTGCATGGGATTCCCATTTGAAGGGGAAATTTTTCTGACAAAGAAACTACATCGGGTCGTAACAAAACGTTTAAGGCTCTAGATTTATCAAAGTTAATTTTCAAATTCGAGACTAATTCAAAAAAAGAGAAATCTTTTAAAAAGGACTGGTATCGTGGTAATAGGTTCAGATAGAAAAAGGATGACGTCATCGGCGTAAGCAGCCAATTTATAATGTCTGTCTCTGATCCTAATTCCCTTAATATCGGGGTTATTTCGGATCTTACAGAGAAAAGGTTCCAGAGTCAATATGAAAATAATAGGAGAGAGGGGACAGCCCTGACGTGTCCCATTCGACACGGAGAAGGCGTCCGACAGGCAGCCATTTATTTTAATTCTAGCTGTGGGTGAGGAGTATAATACAAGGATGAATTGTAACATACGGTCTCCAAATCCCATAGCTTTTAAAGTTTCACGCATATATAGCCAATCAACCCTGTCAAACGCCTTCTCCGCGTCAAGGGAGAGGAAAAAGCCTGGTTTAGACGTGTTATTCAACCAATGATGAATTGTAATGGCCTTTTGGGTGTTGTCCCTAGCTTCCCTACCGGGAACGAAACCCACTTGATCTAGGGATATTAAGTTAGGAAGTAAGGGCAAAATACGGTTAGCTATTATTTTGGCATACAGCTTTAGATCCACATTGAGCAGGGAAATGGGCCTATAATTGGATACTAGTAAATCATCTTTTCCAGGTTTCGGTATCATCGTAATATGGGCTTCAAGGAGATCTTTTACATTACAAAGGGGTCGGTCTGGAATTGAATTAAAAGCCTTCAGAATGTATTTCATTGTGATCTCAGAGAAAGAATTATAGTAGGAGACCGACAGACCATCTGGACCCGGACATTTTCCAATTTTAAGTTGTTTGAGTGCTCTGGATGTTTCTACTGAATCAATAGGTCTATCTAAAAGTTTCGAAATCTCCTCTAGAAATTGGTTTAGGACCGTAAGTTGCTAAGAATTCCGTAATTAATTGTTTCCTTTGGGTTTCTGCATCGGAAAGAGTATTTCTCTGAATATTATATAATTTGGAATAAAAATTTACAAATTGTTTAGCTATTTCGGAGGAGGAAGAGATTTTCTTACCAGTAGGGTCTAGAATTGAGTGTATGGTAGATGCAGATTTCTTTATTTGTATAGCTCTGGCAAGTAACTTCCCAGCTTTATTGCCAAAACTCGTAGTAAAGCTTGCGTGATAGAATGAATTTTCGTTTAGTGACTTTTTCGAGTACCTCTAGTAGAAGTTTTCTAGCCTCAAGGAGCTCAACATGGGCCTCTCTTGCCAGTGATAACTTGTGTTTGCTTTCAAGAGAATGGATATGATCAGAAAGGGATTTTACATATGTATCACGGGCCTTTCTTCTTCTAGAAGCAATTGAAATTAATTCTCCCCGTACAACACATTTGTGTGCCAACCATAATGTCATGGGATGTGTGTCCGGGGAGTCATTTTCTTCAAAGTATTTTGAAAGGATTGAATTCAAAGCCTCAACGTCCACAGGATTGTTGAGGAGTGAACTATCAAGACGCCAAATTGGGGATCTAGCGGGAATCGGAGAATCTGAGTGATATAGAAATCGGGTGATGATCTGAGAGAACCATGGGTTCAATGGTTGCCAAAATCAGAGAATCCAGATCGGATTGGGATATAAAAAAATAATCGATTCTTGAGTATTTATCGTGCGGTGGAGAGAAAAAAGTATAATCTTTAGTGTTTGGAAACAAGGTACGCCAAGTATCATGTAGGTTCAGATTTTTAAGAAGTGTCTTGACAGATTTGAGTGCAGAGAAGGATATTGTGGATGATCCAGATGAGGTGTCAATCAGTGGATTAATAGCCAAGTTGAAATCCCCTCCCAGAATCAGTATACCCGATTGAAAAGAGCAAAGCGAGTTTAAAGTATTCCTGAGAAATGGGACTTGACCTTTGTTGGGAGCATATATATTAGCCAATGTGATATTCTTGTTATATAGGGAACCTTTTAAAAATATATATCTACCAACATTATCAGAGAGGATGTCTTGAATTTGAATGGGGCAATTTTTTGAAATAAGGATAGAGACTCCCTTAGATTTAGATTCGGGATTGGTGGCATGAAAAACAGAAGGGTACCATTTGTTATTAAGATTAGGAATGTCATTGTTCCGGAAGTGAGTTTCTTGCAGGAATACTATGTCTGCTTTTGCCTTCTTCAATAATAAAAACAACTTAGATCTTTTCTCAGGGATATTCAAACCCTTAACGTTTAAGGAATAAAAATTAACCAATGGGGACGGAGGCGAAACGGTCCCTTGGTGTGTCATAGTGCTATCAGATGTGAAAGAGAATCTGAACACACTAAATTTGTCAAAAAGCGATTGTAAAAAGCGACAGTAGGTGAAACACAAAAGGGGATTCAAAAACAAAAATAGGGGATGGGGCAAGGGTTAAAAAAAACCCTTGAATAAAAACACGTGGGAAATCAGATAGAGTTCCCAAAAAAGATCTTATCTAGGGTGATACAGTACAGAGTAGAGCGAACAGGCGTTGATAACAAATATACAACACCCAAGGCTCTACTACTGTGTGGGGGTTGGCAAGCACTAGCTGTAGAAAAAGAGAAAAAAAGAAAACCGCCACGACCGATCTCCGCCGCTACAGCGTGAGCATCATGTAGCATAGGAGAAGGAGTGCACATTTATGACAATAGATGAGCTCTTAATCAGAAAGGGAATAGCATCACAGTGAAATAATGAATAACAACTATAATACTAATAAAAGGAGCTAACCTACAAGTGAAAGTGTGACGATATTAGTAATCTCAATATAGTATATGGCTACGTGACATACATCAAAGTTAATGCTTCAATAAAGGATAGTGTACAAATAACAAACTTAAAAAAGTAACTAATATTGAAAGGCTCTGGGCCAGAGAGATAAGCACAGACAGACATACCGTCAGTAAGAAAACAATGAACGATCAGATCAGAAAAAATATGAAAAGCCATCCTTGCAGCGAGTAAGGGGGCCTGATACATATCATATTAAATGGAGTAAGAGCTCATAGGAGAAAAATGAAGAGATAGGACCCAAGTAGCTCAGTAGTTGCGTCGGGCACGTCTTGAGCGCAGCGAACCTGTCGAATCATCCTTACGACCATGCGTTGAAGTAGACAATTGTTCGTTTGAAGGGGATCGACGTCTACGAAATCCAGTGGTGTGGGTCTCCATGACTTCCGGTTCGTCAGCAATCCTAGTCTTATAATTAGGACGGAACTCCGCATACCAATCCGGGACGTCGATCAAAGGAATGTTCATGGTGTTACAGAACATTTTAAGGTCCTCAGGGACTCTTAATATAGCAGAGCGACCTTGAAAAAGTGGCCGAAAGACCAAACGGAAACTTCCATTTGTACACAATATTCTTACTGCGTAAGACTTCCAGCAAGGGCTTGAGATCTCTTCTATTTTGCAAGGTGATGTTAGAAAGGTCTTGAAAGATTTGTATGGAAGCACCTTTGTATGATATTTTAGATTTGCCCCTCATTTTTAGCAGGATATCTTCTTTCAGTCTATAATCATTCAAGCAACAAATTACGTCCCTGGGAGGATCACCTGGTTTGCCTCTGGGTCTGAGCGCGCGATGTAAGCGCTCCATTTTGATTTTAGACGCAGGGGGTCTGCCCAAAAGGTCATTAAGTATATAATCAATGGCAGGTTGCAGATGTTCACTTTCTATTTCTTCTGGTAGTCCACGTATGCGCAAATTATGACGTCTACTTCTATTCTCCAAGTCCTCTGTTTGACGTTGTAAGTCTCTCATTTGAAGTAATTGCATGTTCATCTTGTTATCCATTTTACGTAAGACTTTATCATGCTGCGTACTAGCTTTTTCCACACTTTGCACACGATGTGCAATATCTTGTACATCAATGCGAAGCTCCGCAATTGCCGCTGTCAGAGTAGCTTTAATGTCATTTTTAATATCAATTGCAACAGCTTGGAGGTCCAACAGACTGGGTTGTTGGTATCTCACCTCCGTGTTGTTTCCTATCACCACAGCTGGCATTTCAATATGATGCATCGAATTAGCCATTCGAGCGTCCGTCGAAATTTCTTGTGACGCACTTACATTAGGGGCCGCCATGTATGTGCCTTTATCGCCGTCGGAACAGGACAACCGTCGATTTAACGGCGAACGTACTTGTTAATCTTTGTATACCGGCGTCACAGGATCGAAACCTCACAGACATCGGGTATCGAAAACAGCGGAAGATCCTCCGGTGTGGAAGGAAAAGACTGCAGCGGCGGGAGCTGCGGATTTAAGCTGCCATCTTCCAGCGCGTCCAGGCCACGCCCCCTTACTTTTGTTTTTAAATGTTAATTTTTACTTTTCAAGTACAATAAGCAAACATTCCTATTCATATCCTTTAGTTAAAATTTAAAATAATCCCAGGACTGCATTCACATGGGCTGACAAGCAGGATGAGCGAGTTTGTAGAACACAAACCTTTAAACAGACTTGCAGAATTAGTTCTCAAAATGTATGGAACACGTAGATAAGATTATAGGCAATTTGTAGTACAATGCAGTACTATTTTGGTGTAGCTGCCATAGCATTTCTAGGTTTCTCTTTAGAGACTGGCTCTGTGACTTTGTATTGGCTCGGAGCAGACAAGGTCTGCCCAGATCTACCTGCTGCTGGGCAAGAAAGTGAAAGAGGGCAGAGCCATTTGATATTTCAGCTTTGAAAAAGAGTTTTACACAAGCTCTGGTAGAAGTGGTTAACGCTGAACGCCAGGCAAAAAGCCAAATGCATACATAGGAGCCGTTGTACCTGTGCAACCATTTGTATTGTCCAACCAGCTCTCAGATTTACACAGTTCTGCCACACAACACAGCTTTGTCTGTTGCAGTTCAAAAGCGGCTTTACAGATCCGAATTGTGGTAAAACAAGTGTTCACATGGTGCAGAACAGTGCATCATGGTACAGCCAACACACTAAAGCAGGGGTGCCACTGAGCCCTCTGATGTGGCCCCCGACCTCCTACTTTGTGATAGCAGGTTTGCAAGCCCAGATCACAGGTTGCTAACTCACCATCCCAGAGCATCAGTGTTCTGAATGAAGCCAGCGGTAGAGGAAGCAAGCGGCTGCACAAGGAGCAACGCAACATAAGTGGATGCTTCCTGTATAGCGACGGCTCCTGTCACAAGTGAAGTGATACCAAATGCCATCTGTACAGCCTTAGGCCCATTTCATATGATTGGTTCAACCCACACAGACCATCTATTCATCTCTATGGAGCGGTAGATGTAAACGGACTTGCGTCCATTTGCACCCACCTACCTCCACTAAAAAAGAAGGGGATTCATCCCCTTCCATCTGGTCGGATCCGATGGGAGGGCCCACAGAGTAGAGTGGGCCGTGTCCGCTCTGCATATACAGAGTGGGCACGGATTTTTGCTGCTGTACAAAATTTTGCCTTAGAAAAAATGCTCTTTATTCTCCATCTGCACCATGAAGCTTTCTTTTTCTTTCCCATACTGCATCCATTGTTTTCTGAAATTATCTCGCCGAGAGGAAACAGTAGTGGTTGGAGCCATAGCCAGATGTGAGGAAGTTCTTTGCTGATTGATAGCTGCCTGTCTTCCCTGCCGAGGAGTGAGGTTCAGAGACTGGAGCCAGAGGAGACCTTCCGTGGGTTTTGTGAGCCGTTTGACTACTGTTGCGGTAAGGAGACATCTTTTCACTATACTATCGTAGAGTATGCAGGCTGAGAAGATTTGAATGAGTATCTGCAAACAAGCTGATTACCTGCAGACAAGCTGTTTCTCTTTGCAACATTGTTACAATAATTGGGAACTTTGTGTCACATTTTTGTTTCTGTCTTTTTTTCCCCCACTTTGGGACTGTTTTTGGTATCCAATTCCTTTTTATCAGGAAGTTCTTATAACCATACATATATATTTTTCACCCCTGCACTAAAGCAACAGATCCTGCAGCAAGTTTACAAAAAAAAGTCTGCTAGGCATTCCCACCATCTTTTAATACCATATGGTAGTGGTAAGGTTCATCCCGTTAAGGCCTCAAGTTTGCTTCAGGTTTTCCCCCAAAATTTGTACAGCAGCCAGGCACAGCAACATTCTTCTGGCTCAATAAACAGCCTGGAGCAGGAGTGCCCAACCGCTGGCCCGCCACCTCCTGCTCCAAGATGGCTATCAGCAAGCCCAGATCGTGGGTTTCTGACCAGTCAGCAATACCTGCCAGCAAAACCCGCAGGATTCCTAAGGAAGAAGTGGGGAAAAAAAGAAGACACACCACACCTCAAAAAGGAGCTCTGTCCCTTCTGTTTGGGTGGATCGGGGCTGTGTCCGCGTTTGCTCTTCATATGCAGAGTGGACACAGTCTGTCCCTGGATGCCTTTCCAATATCAGCCAGACATTTCTCCTGTGAACTCTCCAGACCAGATCCTTAGCGACATCTCTTAGATGCAGAGATTCTCAGCAAACAGGCACTCCAGCTTAGCAAAAGCCAAGACATTGATGAACACTGGTAGAACATCAGCTGGGCTTCCCCAGAAGGGCATCATTCCTTCAGGATGGGAACTTCTCTGCAGCCACCTATTGGGCACACCTCCCCAGGGATTGGTCAAGACCCATAAATATTTAGGCTACTCATTTAATGTGCTCCACTCCTATGATAATATCTTCTGGGGTTTTCCAGTAGGCAGGGAGAAGCAGTCAAGCCTGCTGTCCGAGACTTTCAAAACAATCGGAAACTGCTCCACCGATTACACAAGAGCACAAAGAGAACTAAATTTACCTAACACAGAGGGTGCTACATATACACAAGACAGGGACACCCAGGACAGTCCGTGTAGTGTTTGTCCAGCACGTTTACAGTTTCAAAGCAGCAGGGCTTTGTACAACAAGACCATGGAATAAAAGCTATCAAAACATCTGCTCATTTAAAGTTACCAACTATTGTTGGTTTCTGATGAACAGGGTGCCACCCAAAAACAAGCAGCTTTTTTACCTTTTCAGCATTTAATCAGCCTTTTCACCCAACAGCGGAGAGGGAGGGCCTTAAGCATCAGTCAGTTCACATAAAAGCCTGCGGACAGCAGAGACTAAATGTAATCTAGCTACCAGATAGATGTGGACCTAGGGATATCCACCCAAAGCACTACAAAGTCTTTGGGATCCAGGGACCAGGACAGGGAAGATTAAGATCTGAGAAAACTCAAACGCTTGTTTGATCCCAAATTAGCTAGTAACCCTCGAGCCGCTCTCCAT
Source organism: Rana kukunoris (assembly GCA_029574335.1). NCBI lineage: Eukaryota > Metazoa > Chordata > Amphibia > Anura > Ranidae > Rana > Rana kukunoris. The sequence continues at coordinate 66,208,601 of CM056049.1, forward strand.
GTGCATGTGAGAAACTTAAACGTTTGTTAACCTTACGCTCCAAAAAAAAAAAAAAAAACACACACACGCTGCTCCTGTCCCGTTAACCACTTCAGCATTGACGTTGGTGGCATTAGCTTTCTTTTGGTGGCATTTGATCTCTGCGATTTAAATTTTTTGTGCTATAAAGAAAAGGATAACAATTTTGAAAAAAATATAAAAATATGTTGTACCTTTTGCTATGATAAAAATTCCCAATAAAAAAAATAAAATAAAAAAAAGACAAATTTCTTAGTTTAGGCCGATATGTAGTCTGCTACATATTTTTGATAATAATAATAAATTGGTTTGCGCAAAAGTTAGTGTCTACAAAATAGGGGATAGAAATTTAGCATTTTTATTTTTTTTACTAGTTGCAGCGATCTATAAAATCGAGACTGCGACAATATGGCTGACACATTTGACAAATTTTTGGGACCATTGCCATTTATACAACGAGCAGCGCTATAAAAATGCAGAGCAATCTTACAAGAAAATCTGTTCGAGTCTGAAAAGACTTGGACTGGGGCAGAGGTTATTTTCCTTCCACAGCACCTTTGGGACGTGTATACACCACTTCTATAAATGCCCCTGCCATTAAATCAATGGCCAGCACTGTCGAGGAGCTTTACTTGCAGGCACCATTAACCCTTTTTCGGCCACAGGCGGGGGTTAAAAGCACTCTGCTAGCGTCCGTAAAGCACCACTAAAAATAGCGGCACTTTACCGCCGATGCCTATCCCTCCAGTGTGAAAGTGCCCTTATGTTTTGGGTTGCAACATGAAATGTGGAAAATTTAAAGGGTGCGAAAACTTTCAATACTGTAATAAAGAGGCTTTTAAATGGCAAGAAAGAAAAAGTGTGCAAGAGAAACTTCTGGCTCGAGTTTACATACACTATAAAAGTTAATGCCAGCAGCATTTATAGAGGACATTCCACTTTCTTTATACAGCTCCTTATCAACTACAGCCTTATCTTTCACGCTTACCTCCTATCTAAAGTTTTATCTGCCCGAGTTACCGCACTTCATTAAGACTTAATGTACAGAACAAGTGGTAAATTATTAATAAAACACAGGTTCTAGGTCAGTTGCTTTGTGTAAAACCAGAATAAGGTCTACATGGCTCATTAGCTCAAACTGACATCACAAAAAAAAAAAAAAAAAAAAAAAAACCACACAATGTTAAGGAACAGTTCATATTCCCATAAACTTTTACATAAGGAATAATCTAATTCAGGGTTCCCCCCACCCGTGGCCCACTCCCGGGCCGTGGCCTATTTGCAGCTGGGCCGCCTGCCCAGATCAAAGCACTTCCACCCACACAGCAGGGCTGCTACACTGCTGCGGGGCAGGAAGAGCAGAGAGAAGAGATCATCTCTCACCACCCACGCCGCATTACCGCTGGTCTCCCTCACTGGGATGTGCGGCCACCATAGCAGATGACAACATTTTTAGTGGCAGGTGGCAAACTCACCATAATGCAGAATCTGCCACATCGCCTGCCACCAGGTGTGGATTGCCACATCACCTGGCAGGTGATGTGGCAATCCACACCTGGTGGCAGGCGATGTGGCAGAGTCTGCATTATGGTGAGTTGAACCATTTAACATTACAATACAATGACAGAAATAATGTGCTTCAATCATCCAAAACACCATATCAGCCATTGTTCTGTGATGATTGAGGTGCTAACACCAGCCATTTCCCCGACAAATTGCCTGCGAAAAGCCACATAACTTTTCCTCCGCCCAGCTCTTATGCAGCTGAGAACAAGGGCAATACCACTGAAAAACGCATTTAGAATGTTTTTTTTATATCTAGACACAAATGTTTTTCCTTTCACGTCTATTTTAAACTGAATGAATTGTATTATAAGGTGATGCAAGAATTTTAATACTCTGCTCAGCACAGTAGCCCCCAAACTGCGATCCTTTGCTTGCCTTTATCTAGCCTTTCTGGCATGGCTTCTCAAACCAACACCAAGGCACTACTCCTTCCACTAGTACCAACAGTGGGGTGCAATTTCATCAACCAATACCAATGATTGGACGCAATTCCTCATCTTACCGACACCGCTTGGAATTTCAGCACAGCAGAGGCATCGTGTTATCAGTTCAAACAAGGAGTTCAGAGCTCACAGGGTTTCTGGTTCAATGGGCATTTTGGTACCAGTAGAAACAAAAAGGAGAGAGAAGAAGAAGAGGAGCCTTTGTGTGCAGATGTTTTAACAGATTTAATATGTAGTAAAAGTACTCTCATACACGCACATTTAAGGAGTCATAAAAGGCATGTGGTAACCTCCCAAAAGGCTGGGGGTAGTCCTCGGCGGAGTCAATCCCTTTTATTCTTCTTCTGTCTATCTCGTTCAGAGTCCTGTGATGAGGTTTCTTCTTCCACCGCTCTGTGACGTTGTCCAGCTGGCTGCGGTGGAGTTTGTTCTCAACACAATGCTTGGGACGCAGGAAAGTGTTCAGGCGAAGGGGAATGTCACCGCAATGCGACGCATTTCACAAGTAAAACGCACACAGAGGCACCTCTTATCTCGCTCTCCTTTTGTTTCTACAGTTTTTGGAACATGGTCTCTGTTCCTCAGTGATGGCAGCCCTGAATGTGGACTATCCCCCATCCCTCTCCCAATAACCCTCCTCTCCTTTTAGGCTTCACATCCACTGGCGTTTTTACAGCCACTTTTCTGAGCGTATTTTACAGCTTAAAAACGGCTGTCCATGTTTATTTTAGGAAAAAAAAAATTTTTGAGCTGGAACTCAAAAACGCTGCGGCAGCGTTTAATGTCTGGCTTTTTTACGGCTTATTGCTGGAGATTCAGAACGGACTGGTCCTGTGTTTTTTTTTGGCAGCTTAAAAACGTCTCAGCCATCTACAGCTCAAAAACGTCATGGTGGGCATGAGGCCATAGACTAACATGGAGAGCCGTTTTTAAGCTGCAAAAACCGCTCAGACAAGTGGCTGTAAAAACGCCAGTGGAAATGAGCCCTTAATGTTTTAAGCCACCTAATTTTATTGTTATTGCATATATACAAAACATTTTTACAACAGAGACTGAACTTTGTGAACGGTGCTTTACCGTTGTACATAACTACAGGTGTACCCATCACATCGATTTAATGCTTACAGAAATATACACACACACACACACACACACACACACATATACATATATATGACGACAGGACTTGTTCTCATTTACAGGCCGCTGTAAATGAGTGATGCGCGATCATAAATGCCCGTCAGTTTTTTTTGTTAGGAGGACCCGATTGGACCTTTATTCACCCCCTATAAACTGGTGGATGTAAATGGACTTGTCTGAGCTGCCCATACATCAGAGAAGGCCCTGTCTGTGTACACTCGGCAGAAACTGAGTGGATATGTCATCTGCCCACCCTGCTCAGCAGACAGACCCCATGGTCTAAAATGGAGATTGCCCCGTGTAAAAAGGACCCAAAGTGGCGACACCTCCCTAGCAGGAGGTGCAGAATACCAATAAGGCAGGTAGGACAGTTTATATATAAATAAGGGTTGTCCCGATACTACTTTTTTTAGGACCAAGTACAAGTACCGATACTTTTTTTTAAATGTGTCCCCAAATGCAGCCATGTCCCCCATACTGTTTATGCATCCTAAGCCACCACCTAGTTCATTAGCACGGGAACATCACAGCTTTCATTTGAATAGCTGTGTGTTCCCCGCCGCTCATAGACACGCCCTCTTGCTCAGGCACTTTGACAGACAGATCACCCGTCCAATCTGTCTATCAAACTGCCAAATTCAAATGAAAGCTGTGATGTTGCCCGCGCTGATGAACTAGGTGGCGGCGTTGCGGCTGCAAGGGCCGGGGGGGGGGGGAGACATTGTTAGTATCGGTACAACAAATATATACACACACACACACACACACACACACAAACAAAAAGAATTCAGCAGTGCACGTCTAGTGTTTAAGTATGTATTTAGCATCACATAAATGCCTACAGGAAAACGAATCAGCCAACCACAGATTACAAAAAAAAAAAAAATATACAAAAAATTTTTAAAAATAAATCAATAGCCAGCCTTAAAAAGGAAATTCCTTGGACATACATTAGGAAACATTACTAAAACCATATTGTGTGGCAATTGTCACAGTGAGCCTTTCCAAACCGAGCGCAGGAAAATTATTGTCTTGTGTGCTGGCTGAAAAATAAAAAGGGGGAGTACACAGCACACAGTAGCTTAATGGTTAGCATTTCTGCCTTGCACCACTGGGGTTCTCCATTAAAATCCCAGTGGAGAAACCATCTGCATGTCCTCCCTCTGTAAGTTTCATTCACTGGTAGGTTCCTGTATGTGTAGGAATGCTTGTACCTTAGACGCTTCATTAGAGCAGCGATGGATGTGAATATACAATGTGTACAGCGCTACATAAAATGTGGATGCCTTTATCGATACCTGTAATAAATAAGTACATACCCTGCATTATTGCTCACAGCTGTGATCCCTTTAACACCAGTCTTCAGCAGCCCACCTATGAGGTTCTCTGGAATTCCACAAAGACCAAAACCTATAATAAAAACACAAAGGACCATCAAACACTGAATACCAGGGGTGTCCAAACTTTGTTCAAAGGGGGCCAGATTTGATGAAGTGAACATGTGTGAGGGCCGACTATTTTGAACCATTAAAATTTGGTTTAAGTGTGTTTGCCCGAGCACTAATACACTGCCCAACAATAATTCTCCAGCCTTTGTGGCTGTGTGTGGTGAAGAGAGGAGCTTGGGCGTGTTATATGTATATACCATATTTATCGGCGTATAACACGCACAGGCTTACCATGTGCCACCAATGCAGCCTCACGTGTGCCACCAATGCAGCCTCACATGTGCCACCAATGCAGCCTCACGTGTGCCACCAATGCAGCCTGATTGATGCCCATCTGTAGCCTCCAAAGGCAGAGGGAGGCGGGTGGGACGAGTGCCGACAGAATACAAATAGAATATCTTGTTTACTCGGTCGCCTCCTATGATAGACCGAACAGTCGTCCAATGGCAGATGGGACTTCCAATACAGACGCTGCTGAGTAAACAGGAGATTCTCTTCATGCAATCTGAAGGCGCTCGTCCTGTGCCCTCCAAGGCAGCGCCGATAAATATGGTACATATCTTTTGTGGCCCTGGGGGCCACAAACAATATATATTTATCCAAATCCCCAGGGGGGGCGTATTAACTCAACAAGGGGGCCGCATTTGGCCCGCGGGCTGAACTTTGGATGTGCCTGCTGTATACAATCAAGTTTTGTACAATCCTCAGCCAGCACAAGGGAAGGTCCCATACAAGTCTATGGCCGGCCATATATGGATCAATAAACCAGACAAAATTTGATCCATCTATATGGGAAAGCTGATTGTACTGAAGATGGATCCAAAGCAACATACTTCAGTACAAGCAGCCGGTTGGATTTTATTTCATGTGATCAATGTTGGTGGCTATAGCCTCCAGCAGTGTTCATGGTGTTCTGCCAGCAGGGAAGGCCATAGCTTAGCTGACTGCCCTCACCATTCCTTGGTCATATGTCTGAACACAGGCCTAATCAATATGGAACAATTCAGCTAAATTTATTTATCAGGATATTGGAAGATTAGCAGTAATAAACCGATAAACACTGGAACATTTTCTCTGTTGACCTCTGAGCTATTGTAGCTTATATGCCCATTGCCATTTCAAGTCTTTCATTTTAATCAGACTTGCACGAACAACCAGACCACACAATCCTTACAGCTGGATCACATATGCAACAGTCTGTTGTTGGATCTCCAGAACACATTGTTGCCAATAATTTGTTACTCGTGGAAGTCACATTATTAAATCCTTTGCAGATTCTGCTAGTAGAGATTACTTACAGGCAAAAAACAAAGTGATTTGCATCGTTAAACCACCTCCTGGCAGCCATGACTAAGCAGTGATTGGAGTGTGAAACGTGTAGGCCGTTTGTCCTGTTTTCTGCTTGTTTTGTAGTGCATTTTTATCAATTTTTTATTAAAGACAACCTTATGGGGGTTTTTTTGGAGTGCGGCTGTCCATCCCCTTTTTCTCTTCTATCAATTGCTTTGTGCATTGCGGCACCCTCGATTTCCTGAATTGCTGTGGATCATTCAACACACCCACCTGGAACGGTTACTCCCTTCCCCACACATATGTGAACCTGGTCCAGCTTGTTAAAATGCCAACACACACACACACACTATATATACATACACACACACACACACACTATATATACATACACACACACACTCCAAGATATCCAAGACACTGCTGCCTCTGACCCGAGTCTCAGAGGATTTGGAGAGTGACCTGGTAATGTCAGTTCTGTGCTGATCGCTGTTCTCCTTGCTTGCTGGAGAGGCAACAATGGAACACTTTGTTAATATACACTTTCAAAACCATCAGATTAAACATTAAATTACTTGTTAGCTTTGCTGGGATGCCAAAGATTTTCGAACTAGAAAGGGCAGAAGAGAACATTAATGCCTCCTTGTACACGGACATAACAGTTTAGAGTCTGGATTTTTTTTGACAGAACGATCCAGAGTAAAATGTTCTGTAAAGGCCTTGCATAAACACGCACACCAGAAGAGATTTGTATATTTTTACAATCAGAGGGTAGATTGAGGAATTCTCCTTGCTGTGCCATTGTATTATGTATGACAGTGGGGACACCACTGCTGTAACAATACACTGATCAGGACTTCAGTCAATTGGCTGTAGCCCCTGATCAAATATACAGTGCCTAGAAAAAGTATTCACTCCCTGCTGTGCCATTGTATTATGTATGACAGTGGGGACACCACTGCTGTAACAATACACTGATCAGGACTTCAGTCAATTGGCTGTAGCCCCTGATCAAATATACAGTGCCTAGAAAAAGTATTCACTCCCTCCCTTGAAATTTTCCACGTTTTGTCAGGTTACAACCAAAAATGTAAATTTCAATCGGATTTTATGCAATAGGTCCACAAAATTGTGAAGTGGAAGATAAATAGTTTCTCACATTTTATTTGTAAAAAAAAAATTAAACGTGGCATGCATTTGTATTCAGCCCCCTAACTAAAATCTAGGGGAACCAATTGCCTTCAGAAGTCACCTAATTAGTAAATAGAGTCCACTCGTGTGCAATTTAAATACAGCTGTTCTGTGAAGCCCTCAGGACGTTTGTTAGAGAACCTTAGTAAACAGCATCACGAAGGCCAAAGAACACACCAGACAGGTCAGGGATAAAGTTAGGGAGAAGTTTAAAGCAGGGTTAGGTAATAAAAAAATATCCCAATCTGAACATGTCACGGAGCTCCGTTTAATCCATCATCTGAAAATGGAAAGAGTATGACAACTGCAAACCTACCAAGACATGGTCATCCACCTAAACTGACAGGCCGAGTAAGGAGAACATTAATCAGAGAAGCAGCCAAGAGGACCATGGCAACTCTGGAGGAGCTGCAGAGATCCACAGCTCAGGTGGGAGAATCTGTCCACAGGACAACTATTAGTCGTGCACTCCACAAATCTGGCCAATAAGGAAGAGTGACAAGAAGAAAGCCATTGTTGAAAGAAAGCCATAAGACAGGGGTGCCCAACCTTTTGAAGGGCGAGGGCCACAATGAGCGGAGCGGGTGGATGGCATGTCCAACTCAACACAGCCCACAATACTTTTTAGCGGATCGTATTGGAGGTAGAACACAAAAGTCGGTTTATGTCTGCCACTAGTTAGAGGTGAAAGAAGGGTCCTATTGGTCAGACGGTTGAACTGACCATGTGAAAGGGTCCCAAGGCTGCTTTCATACTGCGCTGTGGTTCACCCGCACAGCGGGTGCAACACAGTGAACCTTTTGGCTTTCCTGCACTTTGCATAATACTTCTATTATATTCTGCAGGTTTGGTGCACTTGCAGAAAGCTCACCAAACTCGCAGGCAATAACAGAAGACTATGGCTCAGTGCAGGTAAACTGCGTGGGCACCTGTGGATCAGTTTGAAAGCATGCCCATATATACGCACACTGTGATCTTAGTAATAAACTGACTTTTTTTTTTAACAGGGAAATAAACTGACTATTAATAACAGTATTCTATTCCATCCCAGAGCAGGAGGTCATGGGCCACATTAGAGGGCTCCGCGAGCCACATGTGGCCCCCGGGCCACTGGTTGGGCACCCCTGCTATAAGAAGTCCCATTTGCAGTTTGTGAGAAGCCATGTGGGGGACACAGCAAACATGTTAGTAAGTGATGTGGCCAGAAGACCAAAATTGAACTTTGTGGCCTAAAAGTAAAATGTTATGTGTGGAGGAAAACTAACACTACTGCACATCACCCTGAACAAACCATCCCCACCGTGAAACATGGTGGTGGCAGCATCATGTTGTGGGGATGCTTTTCTTCAGCAGGAACAAGGAAACTGGTCAGAGTTGATATGAAGATGGATGGAGACAAAACAAAGAAAAACGGTTAAAAGTCTGCAAAAGACTTGAGACTGGGGCGGAGGTTCACCTTTCGGCAGGACAACAAAACATACAGCCAGAGCTACAATGGAATGGTTTGGATCAAAGCATATTCATGTGTTAGAACAGCCAAAGTCCAGACTTAAATCCATTTGAGAATCTGTGGCAAGACATGAAAATTGCTGTTCACAGACACTCTCCATCTTATCTGACAGAGCTTGAGCTATTTTGCCAAGAATGGGCAAAAATGTCTGTCTATAGATGTGCAAAGCTGGTAGACTTGCAGCTGTAATTGCAGTGAAAGGTGGTTCTACAAAAGTATTGACTCAGGGGGGCTAAATACAAATACACGCCACACTTTTCACATATTTGTAAAAAAAAAAAAGTTAAAATCATTTATCATTTTCCTTCCATTTCACAATTATGTGCCACTGTTTGTCTATCACAGGGGTCACCAAACTGAGTCTCAGGGGCCGGATGCGGCCCTTTGCGTGCTTTTTTTTCTGGCCCTTGAGCCGCTATTCCTGCCACTGATACAAGGCGCTATTCATTCCATTGACACCAACAATGGAGAACCAATTCTCCCACTGACACCAGCGATTTTTCTTTTTAAGCCGAGTACCCACCAAAGCATAGTTTATTCCCACTGATGCCAGGTCACTTTCTAATCTTGTGGGTCAGTCTCTCTCTCTGACCCCTGCTCCATCACATAAAATCCCAATAAAATACATTTACTGTAAATACTTGAGTATAAGCCAAGTTTTTCAGCACTTTTTGTGCTGAAAAGGCCCCCTTGGCTTATACTCAAGTCACATTTTTGCGCCTAACCTCCCGGACTTTAGCCATAGGTCCCCTGGACTTGGCACACATGTAGCCCCACTCTTCCTCTACAAGTGTGCAAAGTTTTTTGGCCGGGGAGCACCGATTTTTCAAGGCTGGGCACCCCTTCCATAGACTCGCATGTTAAACGATAATTTCTCTGGTGATTTTGGGGACCAGGTAGGTCCCCTGGACCCAGCACCTGGCACACATGTAGGCCCATTTCTCCTCTATAAGTGTGCAAAGTGTTGTCTGGGGAGCAACAATTCTTTGAAGCCGGGCACCCCTTTCATAGACTCCCATGTTAAACGTCAGTCTAGTCATGGGCACAGTGAGGCATGCAGATGGACACCCTAGGCTTATACTCGAGTCAATACATTTTCCCAGCTTTGTGGTAAAATTAGGTGCCTCGGCTTATATTCAGGTCAGATTATACTCGAGTATATACGGTACATTTTGCAACATGACAAAATGTGTAAAATTCCAAAGGGTCTGAATACCGGTACTCTTCAAGTTTCTACTCTGAATCTTGTTGACAGAATAATCCTGAGTAAAATATTCTGTAAATACCTTGAGTAAACACACATAAAAAGGCACACCATAGAAGATTTGTTTTTTACAAGCAGAGGGTAGATTGAGGAATCCTCCTTGCTGTGCTATTTTATTATGACTGTGGGGACACCTCTGCTGTCAGAATACACTGATCAGGACTTCAGCCAATTGGCTGCAGCCCCTGATCGAATATTAAAGGAACACTAAAGGCAGATTTTTTGTTTTTAAATAACAAACATGTTATACTTACCTCCACTGTGCAGCTCGTTTTGCACAGTGTCCCCGAACACCGTCTTCTGGGGTCCCTCAGCAGCTGTCTCGGCTCCTCCTCGCAAAAGCCTTCTACCTTCATGCGAGCGAGCTCGCATGGTGGAAAGCTTTTGCGAGCGCGCTCCCATGAAACAGCGGCGGCCATAGCCGCCGACTTTATCACTCGGCCCTGCCCTCCGGTGCGCCACGTCATCCGCTGCGATTGACAGCAGCGCCAGCCAATGGCTGCGCTGCTATGAATCCACCCAGCCGGCTAGGCTGGGAACCGAACAGGATGACAAGCACGCGCCCAGGAATTTCGAACGGTCAGGTTAGTAAAATGGGGGTTCGGGGTGGCAGCGCTGTCAGGATAGGATGCATTAAGGTTAAAAAAAAAAAAATTTAGCTTTACAACCCCTTTAACCACTGGGCACTTAAACCCCCTTCCTACCAGACCAATTTTCAGCTTTCGGTTCTCACAATTTGAATGACAATTACTCAGTCATACAACATTGTACCCATTTGAAATTGTTGTCCTTTTTTTCACACAAATAAAGGTTTATTTTGGTGGTATCTGATCACTTCTGTTTTTTTTTTGCGCTATAAAAGAAAAACCACTGAAAATTCTGTAAAAAAATAAAAAATAAATAAATAAAATAAACGTGTTTCTGAGCTGGGATGGATGGAGTCACAGATCCAGCCACAGCGCTGCTGCTGACACCCGCTCCCCCCCCCTCTCTTCTCACACTGTACCGAACGGTACAGAGAGGAGAGGGAGGAACCGGCATCATCAAATGACGCCGGTTTGTTTACAAGTGATCACGCCGTCATTCGACGGCGCGATCAGATGGTAAACGGCCACCATCAGCTGCAATTTACCGTGATCCGTGATGCGCCGGGCCTTCTAGACCCGGCGAGCATGGACACTTCCGCGAGCGCGTCCCAGGGGACGCGCAAACGCAGAAGTGAACGAGGACGTCCCAGGGACATCGCGTCACAGCAACTCGACCGCGCTGCAGCAGTATTTTTGCTATAGCGCGGTCGGCAAGTGGTTAAGGTTGCCAACAGTACTGTTTGACAGAAATCAATTGCTAGATCTGCTTCTACCAAGCAGAAACGGCCATAGATGATCACAATTCGGCCCGTCCCTACTGAATTGGCTGTATTTCAATCCCAACTGTGGACAGATTTACTCCCATGTGCAAGAGTACAAAAGTACAACCAATGGAAAAATAATAATCTTCTACCACAGCACAGCACATACTTTTCTTTTAGATAAAACATCAAAATGTATCCTTACCACCGACAAGCAGAGTTGATCCATTGGGGATGTCCTGCACCGCTTCTACGGGATCACTGTAGAATTTAGCATTCTGGGAACTGGATGTAGAAAAAGAACAGCCACAAACCTGAAGGGGAAAGAGAAGGAAAGGCAGTGAGTGGATGTAAATATTTAAGTGCAGAGGACGTCCTGGGGCATTTCACAGACAATTAACCATTCACAGCTGACCGTACACAGAGGGCAAAGTGTTTACCGACTCGTAAAGAGTTCAGACACAAGTGCAAAGCTACGGGGGTTATTTACGAAGGGAAAATCCACTTTTCACTACAAGTGCAGTCGCTGTAGACCTGAGGAGGACATTTAAGGAAAATAAAAACATTTGCACACGATTGGATGATAAAATCAGCAGAGCTTCCCCTCAGTTCTACAGCAATGTACAGCGACTGCACTTACAAGTGCAAAGTGGATTTGCCTTTTGTAGATAACCCCCTATAGGTCTGACCAATTCCCCAGAAAGCCATGTAATCCTTTAATACATTTCTAAGACTCCATTCACACTAATGTGTTTTTTTTCCCCCGCCCCATGCTTTTTGCAGGACTTTATATTTTATTTTTTTAACATGGGTTCCTATGGAACATGTCGGGGACAACCTATCTTCAGTTTAGGTTGATACGTATTGTTCTACATTTTTTTTTTAATGAAAAATATCGCTATAAGCGTTTGATTGGTTTGTGCAAAAGTTATAGCGTCTACAAAATAAGGGATAGTTTTATGGCATTTTTATAAAAAAAAATTTTTTACTAGTAATGGAGGCGATCAGCGATTTTTATCGGTACTAGAAGTCGACCGATATGGGTTTTTCTCTGGCCGATGCCGATATTTAGAAATCTGGGCGGTCGATGTATGCTGCCGATTTTTTTATTTTTTTTTATTGGTGGCACTGGCTCGTGGCACTAATTGGCACTGAAAGGAAGATGGCACTAGCAGAAGGCACTTATTGGCACTGAAAGATGGTACTAGCAGGTGGCACTGATTGGCAGATGGCACTGGCGGGTGGCAATAGTTAGCACTGGTTGGCATTGGCAGGTGGCACTGATGGCTTTAGTTGGCACAGGTACTGGATGGAAGGTGGCACTGGATGGTGGCATTAGCGGATGGCACTGGATGGAAGGTGGCACTAATTGCCACTGTTATTGGCACTGGCAGGTGGCATTGAATGGAAGGTGGCACTGGCAGATGGTACTGGCAGATGGCACTGGTGAAAAAAATGGTGTCACCCCCCCCTCAGTATAGACACACCCCTCCCTGCCCCCCGTAGTACAGACACCAGAGCGGTGTGTGTCCCACGAGCGCAGGCCCCTCCTCCTCTGTGGGCGTAAACAGAGGAGGGACGCCGCACTGGATGTACCAAGATGGCCGCGGCTCCGGAGCTAGGCCAAACCCGTGGTCTTTCCTGATGTTTTGACCGCGACGGTAATCCGCGGATTGCCGCCGCGGTCACAGCATCAGGAAAGGCCGCGGCTCCGGCCTAGCTCCGGAGCCGTGGCATCGCTAGCGGAAATTGTAAAATATCGGCCCGATTTGGATAAAAGTCGGCCGATGCCGATTTCTTCAAAACGGCCAAATATCGGCCGATATATCGGTCGACCTCTAATCGGTACTGCGACCTTATGGCGGACACTTGACACATTTTTGGGACCATTGGCAATCAGTGCTATAAAAATGCCACTAGCAGGGAAGGCAAAAAGAATAAAGGCAAAGCCCCCTAGTCGGACTTTAAAGGCACTGTGGTGTGTCAAATGTAGTTAGAGAAAACATAGTATTACAATATAATTTATTGAAGAAGTATCAGATAAAAGTTGATTGCAACTTGCTGGACAACATGACGGTTCCTCTGCATCCATCTTCCTAAGCCTAATACGAGCCTCTCCATCGCTATTTACTAGGCTCCAATGTCCTCTGATTCCAGCAGCATATTTATATCTGGCAACAACACACCCTGCTCACAATTCTGCTCTGTCGTCAGTGGCCAGGCCAGCAGACTCGGATCATCCGGAAACCCATGCTTTTAAATACATGATCTACTGACTTGAAGTACCATACAGTTCACTAGCTGTGAATCCTGGAATACCCCTGAAGAAAGGGACTATGTCTCCCTGAAACGTCGGGACCACACAGGGCATCACATCACACAGCAATATATGTTGAACTATATTTCATTATTTTGTATTTTTTGTATTTGTTATAGATCATGTAATCAACTTTTATCTGATACTTCTTCAATAAATTATATTGTAATACTATGTTTTCTCTAACTACATTTGACACACCACAGTGCCTTTAAAGTCCGACTAGGGGGCTTTGCCTTTATTCTTTTTGATTTCTCATTTGGATGTGGCACTTTAGAAAATCAACTCTGATAATCCTCTTCTTGACTAGCAGGGAAGGGGTTAACACTAGGGGGCGAGAAAGGGGTTGATTATGTTCCCTTATTGTGTTCTAACTGAAGGGGGGGACTGACTTGGGGAAATGACTGATCGCTGCTCATACATTGTATGAACAGACGATCAGGCATTTCTCCCCCTGACAGAACCGGGAGCTGTGCGTTCACACACGCACAGCTCCTGCTCTGTAACAAGCGATCGCGAGAAAATGCGAGATATGACGTATAGCTACATGATCTCGCGCAGCCAAGCTGCCACCGTACAACTGCGGCGGCTGGTCAGCTAGTGGTTAAAGGAAACGTAAAAAAATAAACACACACACGCGCTTGCAACATTTCAAACCGGCCCTCAGTATGACTCCAGCCTGGACGCAGGCTTAAATACAAAGTAGGGATGAGCTCAGGCCACAGCGTGTTCCAACAATAATCCAATCCCACCTGAGCTTTCCCTGAAAACTGCCAATCAAAGGTGGCCAAGGCATCGCCACCCCACAGCTTCACATATTCAATGGAAGTGTAAACGCACAGCCACGGGCCGAGAAAAAAAAAAAAAAACTCAGGTACTACTGGATTGTTTGCGTCAGAGACAACTTCCTGATACAATGCCAAACCCGCGGAGCTACTCTATATGCCAGAAATCCAGTGAGCTCCTAACCTCTTTTGGACCCCCCCTTCTTCCAACAAAAGGAGGGAACTATGTTCTGGAATGATAGAAAGCTGATCAAGTTAAACACTTCAATTAAAGAAAATAAGAATATGGTCAATACCCAAACCAGGGGTCTCCAAACTTTTCAAACAAAGGGTCAGTTTACTACCCTTTAGACTTTAGGGGGGCTGGATTGTGGCAGTGAAAAATGTCCCGGGCCCAGCATCAGTGAGAATAAACATGGGTGTGTGGCCAGTAGGACAGGAGGAGTCGTCCATCATTGGTATTAGTAGGAGTAATATTACCCCATCATTGGTATCAGTGAACAATATAGTGCCCCATTGTTGGTGGCATAGGAGGAATATTGCCTCATAATTGGCAGGAATGGTAATCCAAGGGCCAGATAAAGGCTACCAAAGGGCCGCATCTGGCCCTCTGGCCACAGTTTGGAGACCCCTGCCCTAAACCCACAAATGGCTTTTAACTGGATTACAAGAGGTATAAAGCCAGCCTTAGGCCGCATACACAAGATCAGTCCAAACTGATGAAAACGGACTGAAGTCCAGTTTCATTGGTCCACACCGACCGTGTGTACGCCCATCAGTCTGTTGTCCTTCAGTCCAAAGTTTTAAAACTTGCTTTAAAATCAGACTGATGGACATCTGACCATTGGTCCAAACCGATGGTTAGTACGCAAAAGCATCGGTTCAAAAACCCACACATGCTCAGAATCAAGTCGACGCATGCTTGGAAGCATTGAACTTTGTTTTTTCAGCACGTCGTCGTGTTTTACGTCACCGCGTTCTGACACGATCAGTTTTTCAACTGATAGTGTGTACGCACATTAGACCATCAGTCTGTGAACCGATGAAAATTAACTTCAGTCCGTTTTCATCAGT
Source organism: Rana kukunoris (assembly GCA_029574335.1). Taxonomy (NCBI): domain Eukaryota; kingdom Metazoa; phylum Chordata; class Amphibia; order Anura; family Ranidae; genus Rana; species Rana kukunoris. The sequence goes on from CM056049.1 coordinate 66,223,995, forward strand.
TTGGACTGATCGTGTGTACAAGGCCTAAGGCTACTTTCACACTGATCCATAGCTAAAACGGCATTTGCGATACGTTTAACAGGGGACATGGGACGCATAAAAGAAAAAAAAGAGAACCACACACACACACACGTGTGTTATTGTCACATTTTTAAAGCATCTCAATGGGGAATTGCGTTTTTTTACCGCACCAAAAATGTAGCAAGCATGATTTTGCTAAATGCAGGGTACACGCAACGGATCAGTGTTAAGAGTTTTTTTCTTCTTCAGCGGATGTTCCCCTGAAAAAAGAATATTAGAAGCCAGCAGCTACAAATACTGCAGCTGCTGACTTAATATTAGGACACTTACCTGTCCTGGAGTCCAGCGGCATCCGCAGCAGAGGACGAGCGATCGCGCGTCACCCTGCTGCTCCCCCCTCCATCCACGGTGAGGGAACCAGGAAGTGAAGCGCTCCGGCTTCACTGCCCGGTTCCCTACGGCGCATGCGCGAGTCACGCTACGCCCGCCGATTGGCTCCCGCTGTGTGCTGGGAGCCCAGTGTTCCCAGCACACAACAGGGCGGGGGGGGGGGAGATGTGGATAAAAAAAACGTCTTTTACCCAACTGTGTGGCCAGAAGTGGGTGCAAATACCTGTCTTTAGATAGGTATCTGCACCCCCCTGAAAGGTGTCAAATGTGACACCAGCGGGGGGAGGGTTCCGATCAGCGGAACTTCACTTTAGGGTGGAGCTCCGCTTTAATGCAAAAAAAAAAAACAGGACCAGTGTTAAAGCAGCCTCGGCCCTTGTTCACACAAGTGTGCTGTTCCATACACCTTTGTGAAGGGCCATCTTTAGCCAATAGGGGATGCACAGGTGTTCCGTAGAGTGGCAGGTAGATGGTTGCAAGGACCTGGTGATCTCCAAGCAACCCATTTAGAACCTCTGTCAGGTTTTTATTGCCGTCTGTGTCCCTGCTGAGTAGATTCACCATCATTATCTCCAATATAGAAAGAGGGGAAATTATTATTCGAGCAAGTTTCATGTTACCCAGATTTAGGGTGGAACATAAAACATAGTCAGGGTTCACTTCCCTACAGACACACACTAATATATATATTATATATATATATATATATATATATATATATATATATATATATATATATATATATATATATATATATATATATATATATACACACACACACACATAAATATATTTTATATTGTCCAAAAGCTGGAATGCTCCTTTTACCACAATGATCAATTACTGTACAGGTGACCTTGTATGAGGACATGCTAATCAGAGACAATGGCAGTGAGCGCACACTGTGCTCGTGACACAAAGGTGACATGTAGTTCCATGTGACACCCTCCTGTCATCGATAGCAAACATTCTCACCACCAGAAATTTTTCCTAGACAGTGACCGGCCTCCAGTCACTCTGACATCAAGGTCACTGCCACTCCTATGTAAAAGTTATTACAGTCACGCTGCATGCATGCAGAGAGATATCTATATAAAGAAAAAAAAATCTCATAAAAAAAAAAAAAAAAAAAAAAAAACCACCACACAACACCACACACACACACGCTGCACTATACAAAGTCACGACACACACACACACACACACACGCTGCACTATACATAGTCACGACACACACGCTGCACTATACAAAGTCACGACACACACGCTGCACTATACAAAGTCACGACACACACACGTTGCACTATACAAAGTCACGACACACACACACGTTGCACTATACAAAGTCACGACACACACACACGTTGCACTATACAAAGTCACGACACACACACACGTTGCACTATACAAAGTCACGACACACACACACGTTGCACTATACAAAGTCACGACACACACACACGTTGCACTATACAAAGTCACGACACACACACACACACGTTGCACTATACAAAGTCACGACACACACACACACACACGTTGCACTATACAAAGTCACGACACACACACACACGTTGCACTATACAAAGTCACGACACACACACACACACGTTGCACTATACAAAGTCACGACACACACACACACACGTTGCACTATACAAAGTCACGACACACACACACACACGTTGCACTATACAAAGTCACGACACACACACACACATTGCACTATACAAAGTCACGACACACACACACACGCTGCACTGTACAAAGTCACGACACACACGCTGCACTATACAAAGTCACGACACACACACGTTGCACTATACAAAGTCACGACACACACACGTTGCACTATACAAAGTCACGACACACACACACGTTGCACTATACAAAGTCACGACACACACGTTGCACTATACAAAGTCACGACACACACACGTTGCACTATACAAAGTCACGACACACACACGTTGCACTATACAAAGTCACGACACACACACGTTGCACTATACAAAGTCACGACACACACATTGCACTATACAAAGTCACGACACACACATTGCACTATACAAAGTCACGACACACACGCTGCACTATACAAAGTCACGACACACACGCTGCACTATACAAAGTCACGACACACACACTGCACTATACAAAGTCACGACACACACGCTGCACTATACAAAGTCATGACACACACGACAAAGTTATGATCTTGCTACACACACCCCCTTTACAATGCACGTTAATAATCACACTTTAGCAGGAAACCACACATTCAGAGTGCTCAGATCTCACAGCATGCACCCACATTAACCAGTATAAACCAGCATGGTCCTGGGTGTGCAGACTGGAGCTCACAAGGCACCCATCCCAGCAGCAGCAGGCAGTGCCAAGAAAAGTGGTAAACAGTGTGCACAGGCAGAGGGTGGCCATGACAGCTGGCATACCTTGGTGTGTACAGTCCAGGCAGAGCTGGCACTCCTGTCCCATGCTCTGTGCAGGCTCAGGCCTCTTCTCAGGACAGGCAGATACTTGCAGACAGACATAGTGCCACAGACAGAGTTTCAGATCTCCCCCAGCAGCAGTCAGATGAGGAGAGGCCCTGATCACTCCAAGGAGGAGGGGGAGGGCTCACTGATGACGTAGGGTAGGGCTGGAGTCTGCCAGCTGCCTCTGATTGTTGCCATGCTGTGAGGTGTGTGCTGAGGGAGGGATAGATCATTATTATCACACCTTATCACAGCTTCCTATTGATCTATTCCTCTTATCACGGCTTCTGTCTGCTCCTCTCAGCTCTCTGTGTCATGTGAATGGTAGTTCAGCCATTATTTACAGTGGAAAGTGACACTAAACAATATCCTTATTCCCCAAAAATAACCCAATGCACATCCACAGCGTAATGCCCAGTACACACTGCGTGACTTGTTATGTGACAAAGTCACGCACAATTAACTGCAATGGAACCATTCTAATTGGTGCGACTCATGTAGCTCCGACTTAGAAAAAGGTTCCTGCACTACTTTGGTGTGACTTTAACACAACTTGCATTGAGTTCTGTTAATGAAGTCATATGTGAGTTGTGATGAAGTCGCACAGGGTGTAAATAGTCACTAAGGCCCCATTCATACTTGTACGACTTTGACACGACTTGAAGCAATGCCTGTGTAACCTTGAGGTCTATATGGACTTCAAGTCGCATCAAAGTCAGACCGAAGTAGTGCAGGGACTGCTTTGAATGTACTCATTGGAAATCATGGGGTACGACTTAACATGCGACTTTGCAGTCCCTAGTCGCACAAGTGTGAAAGGGACCTAAGGCTGCATTCACACCTAGGTGTTTTGAATCACGGGCATGCCCATGATTTCAAGATCGCCAAGGTGTGAATTAGGGTTGTCCCGATACTGATACCAGTATCGGTATCGGGACCGATACCGAGTATTTGCGGGAGTACTTGTACTCCCGCAAATACCCCCGATACCTGAATAGAATACTTCCCCCCGCCGCCGCCGCCGCCACATACCGCAAAGCCGCCGCGTTAATCCCCATGCATTACAGCGCCGCATTACAAGCAGCTTTCGTTTGAATACTTGTAATCCCCGCCGCGCCATGTATAGACACTCACCTTCTCGGGATTGGACGGATCTATCGAGCAAGGGGTATTGTCTATGCACGGACCCGTGTATAGACACTCCCCCTTGCTCGGGATTGGACGGATCCATCCAATCCCGAGAAGGTGAGTGTCTATACATGGCGCGGCAGGGATTACAAGTATTCAAACGAAAGCTGCCTGTAATGCACAGGGATTAACGCGGCAGCGGCGGTGGCATCATCTACCACTAGGTATGGGGGACATGGGTGCATCTATGGGGGAAAGGACATGGCTGCATATGTGAGGGACATGGCTGCATCTATGGGGGACAGGACATGGCTGCATATGTGAGGGACATGGCTGCATCTATGGGGGACAGGACATGGCTGCATATGTGAGGGACATGGCTGCATCTATGGGGGACAGGACATGGCTGCATATGTGAGGAACATGGCTGCATCTATGGGGGACAGGACATGGCTACATATGTGAGGGACATGGCTGCATCTATGGGGGACAGGACATGGCTACATATGTGAGGGACATGGCTGCATCTATGGGGGACAGGACATGGCTACATATGTGAGGGACATGGCTGCATCTATGGGGGACAGGACATGGCTACATATGTGAGGGACATGGCTGCATCTATGGGGGACAGGACATGGCTGCATATGTGAGAGACATGGCTGCATCTATGGGGGACAGGACATGGCTACATATGCGAGGGACAGGACATGGCTGCATGTGTGAGGGACAGGACATGGCTGCATCTGTGGGGGACATGGCTGCATCTATGGTAGGGTGACCAGACATCCCCAGTTTCAGGGGACAGTCCCCTGATTGAGGACACTGTCCCCGGACCAAGTCTGTCCCTGGTTTTGTCCCCAGATTGGATTTAATAGGGGGCAGGGGCAATTTCAAAGACAGTCAGTGCAGAATTAAATAAAACATTTTGAATCACACACCCCCGCTCCGCCGCGCCTACTAGCATAAAGGGGTTGTATTTTTCCCATTATCTGTGCCCCTTTCTGATGATCATGTGCTGGTCGGAGCAGAGGGAATATTTCTTCAGTTTCGGGTGCATAACCATTCAGCTTCGCTCACATGTTCTTCTGCCTTGGCTCTAATCCGGGCCAGCCACATGCTGATCTCCTTGCCTTCCCTGGAGGAGTGATCTTCCTCCACTCCCCGTCCAGTAGTAGCCGGGGCCCGAAGATTAAGACTTGAGAGGCTGTAAGGCGGACGGGCGGCGACCGGCAGAGAGTCGCTGATTGCCGCCATTACTAGTAAAGAAAAAATATGTCCCCGGATTTCATTTAAAAAATCTGGTCACCTTAATCTATGGGGGACATGGCTGCATATATGTGGGGGACATGGCTGCATTTATGGGATACAGGACATGGCTGCATCTGTGGGGGACAGGACATGGCTGCATATGTGGGGGACATGGCTGCATATGTGAGGGACATGGCTGCATCTATGGGGGGACATGGCTGCATCGTTGGGGGACAGGACATGGCTGCATCTGTGGGGGACATGGCTGCATATATGGGGGGGGGACATGGCTGCATATATGGGGGGGGGGACATGGCTGCATATATGGGGGGGGGACATGGCCGCAATATGTGGGGGGACATGGCTGGATATATGTGGGGCTGGATATTTGTGGGGGGACATGGCTACAATATATGTGGGGGGACATGGCTGCAATATATGTGGAGGAACATGGCTGGATATATGTGGGGGGACATGGCTGGAAATATGTGGGGGGGACATGGCTGCAATATGTGGGGGGACATGGCTGGATATATGTGGGGGGGACATGGCTGCAATATGTGGGGGGACATGGCTGCAATATGTGGGGGGACATGGCTGCAATATGTGGGGGGACACATTTAAAAAAAGTATCGGTATTCGGTATCGGCGAGTACATGGAAAAAAAGTATCGGTACTTGTACTCAGTCCTAAAAAAGTGGTATCGGGATAACCCTAGTGTGAATGACAAATCGCAGAAAACACATTTGTCGCGATTCTGCCTGCAATTTAAAAGTACTGAGGTGTGAAGGATAGATCGCAGAACGCATATTTGAGATGCTTTGCACGCCACATTTTTCCTCTCCCAATGCGTCATCTATACGGATGCAGGTGCACGGTCACAAATACACCCATGGACACGCACTCACTCAGATATATTTGCATACAACAGCTACATCCCAATAGACATGAATGGGACTACTACCCACATCATGTGTGTAGCGGTCTGCTCCTGTTGAACAGGTGCTGCTGTAAATTAAGTGTGGGGGGGGGGGGTCTGAGCTGTTATTTGGCCCAGACTAATTATTAATGACAAATTTAGCCTCTGTTTCAGCCATGGCGGTGCTGAGTTCGACCATTGTTTGCCTGGGGGTGTCATTACCACCCCAGGCCAAGGGTGGCAGCAGCAAAGTCAGGGTGTATTGGGTTTCCCCCTTGGCAGTGAATCAGTGGGAGTGGTTGGCCTGCTGTGCATGCTGGGGAGGGGTACTTAAGGGACAGATGCCATTGGCGGGGGGTCTGTTGGCCCGCAGTGCGTGTTCTGAATCCTGGCTCCGGGACCACGTTGGTCCGGGGTCGCGGTTTCGCCTGGAAGGCTTAGTAGTCAGACTGGGGCTTGCTCTTTGGTGATCCTGTGCTGTCCATCCTGAGGGAGGAAGCCACTTGATGAAGGAAGCCAGGGGAGGACCTATCCTGGAGAGGACCATGCAAGAGGCTGGTATCTTGGGAGAAGGTCTGGAAACTTCATCGAGGGATGCACCACACACTGAGAGGCTTGACAGTGTTGCCTTTTGGGTCTAAAGTTTTATTGAAACCAAGCTGAAGAGTTCCAGGTGCTGAATCCTGTGGCAGGGGATTCTGGACCAAAAGTGTCTCCTCATAATGGAAGGTCTGTGGCAGAGACTGTACTTTATCTTGTGTGCTATCCAGGCTGCTAGGCCAGTGAGAGGGACCTATCCGGGTGAGCAATACCCACTCTGGCTAGAGTGACGACGAGAACTGTGCATGCTGGAAGCAGGAGTGTTTCCTATTTGTGACTATACACCTGAACCTATTTACTTTTCCACCCCTTCCCAATTCTTTCTGTTGAAGTTCTACAAATGAATCCCGGAAAAAGAAGTGCATTGTGTGGGCATTGAAATTCTTCAGACTCTCACTTCACCCTGGATGGCGAGAAGATAGAGGCAACACATACCTCCCAACTTTTTGAGATGGGAATGAGGGACACCTATCAGCAAAAGTATGCAGGCATAAGACGCACCCACTTGCCACGCCCCTTAAAGGAGAATTGCACAAAAATAAAACAAGATTGGTAAAATTTACAAGTGTTTTTTTTTACCACTACTATTCCTTTATATTGGCTTTTGAAATCTACAAATGTAGCAATTTAAGAAACAGATGAAAGGTTTAGCTCTGGGAAACACTTTTTGATAAATAAAAAGTGCATTTGATATACATCTAGATTGATCAGACCAGAATGAGGGACAAATAGGGAGAATAAGGGACAGAGGGACATTGCTCCAAATCAGGGACAGTCCCTCAAAATTAGGGACAGTTGGGAGCTATGGGTAACATGCCACCCAAAAATATTCAGCAGCTCCTTCGGGGGTAGTGCTGCACGTGGATGCACGGAACACCTGTAAACACTCCCCTTCATGGGGCACGAATGTAATTGCCCCGCATGAACAAGGCCTCAAAGTGAATCTTGCATTTCCTAAACAGGAAGTGAAGGGACATCTCTCCAGGTGGATAAGGACAGCAAAAAAAACATAATAAAGGTTGTGACCCCTTTACATACACTTTAACTATGTTCTTTTAGGCTGTGTTCACACTTATGCAAATTGGATGTGGGTTTCCTTGCATCCAATTCGCATGACAGGAGACTGTGACCGACTCTCAATGGAGCCAGTTCACACATCTCTGGGGAAGCCGGACCTAAAACAGGGATGTACCGGACCCCCGGTTGTGTCCTGCAACCAAACATAGTGTGAACCCAGCCTCAGGGCCAGTGGTGTCAGGAGGGGATGCTGACCTGTGCTTTAGCCCTGATTGGGCCCACCAAAAAGCCCAGGTCTTGTAGTGCTCATTGAGAATCCCAAGGCCTAGGGTTGGCCAGGAACGGGGCCTGTCAATACCTTTTTAGCTCACTTTCCCCCGCACCTCCTCCTCCAAGAGATGCTTTAGATTGGAGAAGTAGAGCAATCATGTGACTGACCATTAAACTTCAGAGGAGTGCGGTCATGTGACCGGCCATGAAAGAACAGAGCTAATAAGGTATTTAGAGGCATTGGTTTACTATGACTTTATAGTATGCGGGCAGGGCTGTCCCGGGAGACTGGGGGTCTTCTTGGAGTGTAGGGGGGCTATGCAATGTAAAGGGGGCTGTATAGTGAAAGGGGCCACGTGCAGTGCAGGGTTTAAGTGAGCCCTCAGCGAAGACTTAACATTTTTTGGTGGGGCATTGGGAGGAGCTTGGACTGGACTTACTTTAAATGTGAGAGGGGTTATCAAATTTACCTTTGGGCTGAAGCCCCTGGTCTTTTTCCCACCTAGCAACACCCCTGCCCAGGACTTACTGATACTGGCGCTGTGCCCCCTACAGTCTGATTGAGCGTCTTCTTTATGCAGTGGGAACTGTCCCAAGCTGTGTGCAGGCAGCCGATGTTTCTCTAGAACATGGGGTCTCCAAACTGCGGCCCAAGGGCCAGATGTGACCCTTTGCTGGTTTTTATCTGGCCCTTGGGGCACAATTCCTCCCACTGATATGAGGCACTATTCTTCCCACTGACACCAACAATGGGGCACAATATCATCCACCAATACCAACGATGGGATACTATTCCTCCTACTAATAGGGGGAATACTTCTCCTATTGACCACCAACCCTGAGGCCATATTTGTTCTCACTGATGCCGGGCCCGAGACATTTTCTTCTCCTGCTGGCCACAATCTGGCCCTGCTAAAGTCTAAAGGGCAATAAAGTGGCCCTTTGTTTGAAAAGTTTGGAGACCCCTGCTCTAGAAGGACATAGTGGCCCATTCAGGAAAAGGATGAGTTTCAACACCTAGACATACAGAGCAAGAAACCACACTGATACATTGTTTTATAAAACGTATCCACAGTACATTTCAAAGTAAAAAATGAAAATAAATGAACAAATAGAGAAAAAATATATAAAAATATTCAGTGTTTGTAGGTTGGCAGCTTGGTATAATGTTCCCCTTCCTTTAGTATGTAGCCCTTCTATTAGAAAATGACATTCTTTCCAGGAAAGCTATATTTATCACATAGGTCAGTAGGACTTTACCATGGAGAACGCAGTGACCATATGTTGAATTGTTGGATGTTTTTGTTATGTTAATATGTACTAACAAGACCAATGAGGTTTAAAGTGAATTCTGTCCATAGAAATTACGTAATAATAACAAAGACCCTTAAAGATTGGTCTCTATAATTTTAGGAAAGCACATGATCAGACTATATGGAGTCTATGTGAAATACAGATTATTTTGGTTATTAATTTGTAATCCTATTGGATTAAAAAGTTTGTAAGGCATTATAGATGGTATTCATCAACCAAGTTAAAGGGGTTGTAAAGGAAAAAATGTTATTCCCTAAATAGCTTCCTTTACCTTAGTGCAGTCCTCCTTCACTTACCTCATCCTCCAATTTTGCTTTTAAATGTCCTTATTTCATCTGAGAAATCCTCACTTCCTGTTCTTCTGTCTGTAACTCAACACCGTAATGCGAGGCTTTCTCCCTGGTGTGCAAAAAGCCTCTTGAGGAGGCGAGCAGGAGTGTCAGGACACCCACTAACACACAGCTCCTTTCTCTATCTGCAAAGTAGAGAGTGTCCTGACTTGCCTGCTCGCCCCCTCCCTCCTCAAGAGGCTTTCTCCACACCAGGGAGAAAGCCTTGCATTACTGTGTGTAGTTACAGACAGAAGAACAGAAAGTGAGGGTTTCTCAGAAGAAATAAGGACATTTAAAAGCAAAATGGAAGGATGAGGTAAGTGAAGGAGGACTGCACTGAGGTAAAGGAAGCTATTTAGGGAAAAAAAATCCTTTACAACCCCTTTAAAGACAGGCCAGCTAGACTATGAGACTATTAATATTTTGGAAAGTTCTCAAGGATCACAGCAGCTACAGTAATGCCTTTTACACACGGACGGAATTTTTTCATGTGTGGGCCCCATCTGACTTTTTTCCGTCGGAGTTTAGAAAAAGAACATGTTTTATTTTTTTCCGATGGAAATTCCGATCGTCTGTGTGGAAGTCCGACGGAGAAAAAAACATGCATGTTCAGAATCAAGTCGACGCATGCTCAGAAGCATTGAACTTCGGTTTTCTCGACTCGCCGTAGTGTTTTACGTCACTGTATTTTGGACGGTTGGAATTTGGTCTGACAGTGTGTATGCAAGACAGCTTGAACGGAATTCCGACAGAAAATTCCATCGGATTTTATCCCAATGGAAATTCTGATCGTGTGTACAGGGCATAAGTGATTAGCACTTCCACCTAACAGCATGAGGATTGTTGGTTTAAATCCCAACCATGGCACTTACCTGCCTGGAGTTTGTATGATCTCCCTGTGCCTGTGTGACTTTCCTCCCACACTCCAAACATATGCTGGTAAATTAAAGGATTTTTAAACCATCGTGTTTTTTCACCTTAAAGGGGTTGTAAAGGAAAAAAAATGTTTTCATAATAAGCATCCTTTACCTGCAGACATTCCTCTTTTCACTTCCTCATTGTTCGTTTTTGCTCAGAAGTTGCTCTATTCTTCTCTGTTCTGTTCACTTCCTGCTTGTCTGATTGTTACTCACCACCGTGAAGGGAGACTTTACTGCGGTGGTCAGTGACGTGCTCGCCCCCTCCTGGGAACTACATCTGTGTGTCAGGACGCTCTCTACATGTTAGAGACTTCAAGGAGGTGTGAATTACTGGGCGTGCCGCAATTCATACTGGAAAATGTAGTTCTTACATGAACGAGCGCCGCAAACCAGGAAGTGAATGAGAGAACAGAAACTAGAACGCCGGAGGTGAAATAGATGAAGGAATTTAATAGGTATTTACTATTTTTTTTAACAGAATCATTACACTATTCTGTCTGTCTACCTTGCAGACATTAATTTTAGGCAAAAAAAAAATCCTTTACAACTCCTTTAATGCATCCTATGCATTAAGGTGAAAAAACACCTTGCAGTGTCCGGCCCCACCCGTTTTACTTACCTGAGCCCCGAATTTCCGTGAGCGCGATCCCGCATCTGTCGAACAGGAATGGCCACACACACATCAGTTTATGTTGGTCCCTGCTGAACCAGCCAAATTTCGATCCATCTATGCTAAGCTTTAGTTTCATGTGTATATCAATGTCTGTGCCTCAACTTTGGAGATTTTCCCTCAGCTCCTGTTCTGGCAGCAGAAGGTGAGTGATACGAGATGATGGAAGATTCAGGACCAAAGACTAGAACATTTTTCAGGTTTTATTACTGTTCCTGGTAACCTCCATTCCTCTCATTTCTTGTAATGGTATCACAGGAGTGTAAAAAGTGTGGAAACACAGACAGGAATAAAAACCTGAAAAAAGCTATAACCCAATGGTTGTCAACATAAAAACACAGGGGGCTTGAGCAACTGTGGCACATATTGTGTAAAATATTTAGTATAAGACAGAAAACTATCCGAGAATTCAAACATACTAGAGCAGCAGGGGTGTCCAAACTTTTTTCAAAGAGGGCCAGATTTGATAAAAGTGAACATGCGTGAGGGCCGACCATTTTGCCTGACATTCTTTGAACCATTAAAATTGTGTTTGTTCGATCACTAATACACTGTCCAACAAGAATTAGACACACACACACACCAGGGGTGGACTGACAACTCATGGGGCCCCCGGGCAATAGAAGATTATGGGGCCCCTGGGCTTACAGATGGCCACCAAGCCAGGACGCGGGGCAGCTAAAATATCAGGATTTTCACATCAAAAGCATGTTGGTTTTGGACATATCAGGGACAGATGTAAAAAAAAACAGATTTATACATACTGTCCCTGATTTTACTGGGCCTGGCAACCCTGATGGGGCCCCTAGTGGTGTGGGGCTGACTCAATGGTGAGTCCACCCCTGACACACACACATACAGGCACACACATACAGGCACACACACACACACAGGCACATACAGGCACACACACATACAGGCACACACACACACATACAGGCACACAGACACATACAGGCACACAGACACATACAGACACATACAGGCACACAGACACTCACATGTATAAAGCCCTTTTAAAACAAATCTAGGTTTCTAGCACAGTACCATTCAGTTTCCTCATTCAGCCGGGTACTGCACTCTAGGGGGAAGCAGGGAGCACAGCACACTCCCCTGGATTTACTTTCACTTTTGAGGCTGACGGAGCTTCTTACAGTGCTGACAGGGGATCAGGAGATCGGGCTCATCTGACAGCCCTTATCTCCTCTAATACCACGGCACACCTGAGAACCAGGCAGGCCGTCCAAAACCGTCTCACGGGCCGCGATTGGCTCACGGGCCGGACTTTGGACATGCCTGTACTAGAGGATATGATTAGAGACTGTAGACATGCAAGTAATGGGGGTGGGGAGTGTGTGCTTGGAGACTGAAGACGCACTACTGGAGGAAGTCCGAGACAGGTGAGATGAGACTGTTAAGCCTCGTGCACACGATCGGACTTCCATCAGACGAATCCGTGGTCTGAAGGGCGTTGTCCGTGAACTTGTTTTTCATGCAGACAGCAGAACATTTTTAGCCAACATACACCAAACCATGTGTTTTTCAGCTCTTTACCGCCACCCTTTGGGCAACTTCTGCTATTGTTGTCTGATGTTTAGCATTGGTTCGGAGCATGCATGTTTGTACTTTGGATTTTAGTCGACTGATTTGTGTACACACGATCGAATAATCCGACGGAACACATTTGTTGTTGGACAATTTGAGCGCATGCACAGCCAACATTTGTTGTTGGGAATTCCAACAACAATTGTCTGATGGAGCATACAGACGGTCAGGTTATTCGACAAAACACATCCGTCAGACAATTGTTGTTGGAATATCCATTTGTGTGTATGGGCCTTTAGAGATCGTTGTCATTATAGCCTCTTTACAAATAAATGCTTCCATTACTGACATCTGGGTTCTGCAATGGGCCACGCAAGACACAATAGGTAACAAAGAGCCGTAGGTTAGGCCCCAGAGCTTTAACACTTTCCCACAAATGTTTGGCTTTAAAATGTAGACCTAATTACTACTTTGTGTCAGTCTTCCCTGCAATGATTTCAACTTGCTTCTCGGGTAACAGAACTACTTATTCTGCTGTTTGCAGCATTCTTGAACATGATAGCCTTCCATTTCTGGAACAGGGCCCACAGGTTCCTTAGCAGGCCAAAGTGAAGGCTATTGTAATAAACACGTGAGCTTTCTGGACAAACAGTCCTTTAACCTTTGTACAGCATTTTGCTTTACAAATTTCAGAATAATATTATATACATGATATACCTGTTGTGGTGCAGCAACTAAAGCCCCATGCCGTCTTAGCGTTTAGCCCTGGTGCATGGGGCTGCAGAGTTTAGGTGTAGGCATAAGGCATAGGTGCTCCATCCAGCCCCACTGCCAGCAGTCTCTGTGAATGTCTGACAGCTGCTGTGGCTGAAGTGCTACTATTAGGGCAGTATGTCCAGGGATAAGTGCAAGAAGACTGCATTCCGGACATTACTCCCTGGGCACGTACTGCCCTAAACATCAGTAGCATTTGGTGCACCGCCCAGCCACAGCAGATGCTGGCAGCAGGGGTCAGTCGCTGAAGTCTCATGCACCGGGGCTAAACACCCAGTGCGTATTGGGCCTAAGATATCACTTTTGGGTGTAATGAGACTTTCAATTCCCAATTCCTCAAAAAAATGACTGTATATACTCGAGTATAAGCCGACCCGAATATAAACTAAGGCACCTAATTTTACTACAAAAAACTGGGAAAGCGTATTGACTCGAGTATAAGCCTAGGGTGTCCATGTGCATGCCTCACTGTGCCCATGCCTCACTGTGCCCATGCCTTACTGTGCCCATGCCTCACTGTGCCTCACTGTGTCCATGACTAGACTTACGTTTAACATGGAAGTATATAGAAGGGGTGCCCAGGTTTGATAAATCAGTGCTCCATGGACGTAGGTCCCCCGGACAACAAACTTTGCACACTTGTAGAGGAAGAAGGGGGCTATATGTGTGCCAGTTTGGGGTCCAAGGGACCTACGCCAGCCGGTACCGGGTCCCCAAAATCTGGGAGATCAGGTGCAAAAAGGTGACTCGAGTATAAGCCGAGGGGGGCATTTTCAGCACAAAAAATGTGCTGAAAAACTTGGCTTATATTCGATAATATATACGGTACTCCAAACTAAAGCAATCTTCCTGTTTAGGATTAAACATTTTAAGAGAAAATAATGATAATAGAGTTAAAGCGGATTCAATAATTTGGTGGATAAAGAAAATCTCAAAATGTTGCACCTCATCCCGTATGGGTATAAACATAAAAAGGAAAGGATGGGTACCTATGGACCCTGGGATTATGCGTCGGTGCAAGTGGAATGTACTGAGACAAAAATTAAAATGGTAGAAAAGTTTTTAATTCATACAAAAATATATATATACACATAAATCAAGAAACCATCTGAAGTCTTCCAAAATATCAAACTTCAACAATGTGCGGAAGGTTCCACGTAGTTATATCTTGCTCATGAGCAAGATATAACTACGTGGAACCTTCCGCACATTCCATTTGCACCGACACATAATCCCAGGGTCCATAGGTACCCATCCTTTCCTTTTTAGAGTTAAAGCGGAGTTCAGCCAATTTTTTTTTTTTAAGTCAGCAGCTACAAATACTGCAGCTGCTGACTTTTAAAATATGGACACTTACCTGTCCAGGGCGCCCGCGCTGGCGGCACCCAAAGCCGATCTGTCCCTCAGCTCTGGGGTGCTGACGCTGCCATATTGCGGCTTCGCTTCCTGGTTCCCTACTGCGCATGCGCGAGTCATGCTGCGTGATCTGAATGATCCCTGCTGACTTCTGGGACCTGTGTGTCTCCCAGAAGATAGCAGGGGGGATGTAGAAGGGACCGGATGTGGTGTAGATATCCGCAGATACGGCGGCTATCTATGTATTAGACAGGTATCTGCTCCCCCCTTCCCCTGAAAGGTGCAAAATGTGACCCTGGAGGGGGGGAGGATTCTGAAAAGCGAAAGTTCAATTTTTGGTTGGAACTCCGCTTTAAAGCCGACCTTTCATTAGAAAAATGATTTCAACGATGCATACCTTCAAAAAGGTAAAATGTATTCTGCAAGAGAGAGGAACCAGAGAGAGATTTGAGGGATCCAGAAGGTTTTTAATGATTGGAGAGGCTCTCTGACGTTGTGGGTACCTGGAAAAGTGAGTACTTGATTATTTTCCAGGTATGCATCTTGACTGCTAAAAAGCATAAGCTCATTAATGACCAACATATAAACCAATACCTTGCCCCCCTAAAAAAAAAACGGAAGCTGATTAAGTTGGAAATAGGTCCCGCATCAACTGGAGCTTCGTTAACGGACACGGCGATCCGGATGAAGCCGCGGGGGTGTTTGGTGCTTTACACGAGTGGCAACGTGGAGGCACTCGGTGTGTCCTGCCCAAGGTGCAAGAAGCTGGCAGTCCAGATTTAACCCTTCGGCCAGTGCCGACAATCTGGAGTGTACCTCTTTGAAGTGGATCAGAGGCGGCCGTTACTGTGGAGGAAGCTACTCCCTGGCCCGCTACGGCTACTACTTCGGCTGATATGTCTGCTGTGTCCGCTACAGTAAGCGACTTTACCAGACATTGTCTAATTTAGTGGGGACAGTGTCTAATTTAAAGCAGTGCCGGCTAAAAACCAGCAGGCCGCTACACACTCCCCCCATTAAATTAGACACTGTCACCTGCTCTGGTTCTAATCTACTTTGAAAAATGGAAAATGAGAGGCCAAGATATCCGGGCCCAGACGCTGTCATATCCACCAGCGCCCATAAGGCCATGCATATTAGGTGAGAGAGATGGAAACAGCATGTTGGAGACATGCAGGGTTCCACAGGATGACCTGCCATGGATCCCACACCCTGGCCCTTATGGCCGTATACGGTCAGATTAAGCCCCTTGGGGACTCACTAGTTTCAGAGGCCGGAATTACATTTTAGACCCACATTTTGGATGTCATTGTCTATATCCCTCTGTTGTTTTTTAAGCCTGACCATGTTATTCTTTTTTTTGGTTTCTGATTGCCTTTTTATGCTCTGTGAAATGTATGGGATTTGGTCCGGACGGACTGGTCTCTCTGTTTATCTATAAATAAAGACATTTGAAAAAAAAAAAATTAGACACTGTCCCCAGTCCCCATTCCCTGTGATCTACCTATAACACTGCTTTCTCTTGCATTCCCTGCCACCCTCTTCCAAAACAGCTCACAACTGCATCCTTTGCATCCCTCATCTAATGCTGTTCACCTTTGCATCCCCTACCACCCTCTTTCAATGCTGCTTACCTCTACATTCCTTGCCACCCTTATCCAACCCATCTCACCTATGGCAGTCCTTGCAACCCTTTTCCAATGCTGGTAACATCTGCATCCACTAAAACCCTGTTCCCACACTTCTCAGAAGGGCAGGACAGTAGTGTGTGTAGTGGTTGGCACTTTCACCTAGCAGAAAAAAGGGTCGCTGGTTTGAATCCTGACCTCCACACCATCTGCCTGGAGTTTGCATGTTCTCCCTGTGCCTGCGCGGGTTTCCTCTGGTTTCCTCCGACACTATAAAGACATGCTGGTAAGTTAATTGCCTCCAGTCCAAAATTGGCCCTAGTATATGAGTGTGCGTTAGGGACCTTAGGTTGTAAGCTCCTTGAGGGTAGGGACAATGTATACGTAAAGCGCTGCATAAATTGACGGTGATGGTGGTGGGGGGTTTAGTAACTAGGACACACTTTCACAAGGTCTCCCAAGATGCCATCTCATATCACTTTAAACAGAAGGTTTATGTCTATCTACATGTTTTTTTATTTATTTTTATTGGGAGAATGATCTATATCTTCTATGAGAAGTTACAGCTGTGCTAGCTGAAGACAAGATTTTTCTACTTCATCAAGAGATCTTCTACAGTAAAAAATGTACCTGGACCATAAATCAGGAGGTTTTGGCTTGCCTATGCGTGCTGCCCCAATAGGGGCATAGAATATGAGATGCATAGCCTCAGTTAATATTAGCATTGTTATATACATTAGAGTTTATATAGTGTGGTTTGTCTAACTATTTTCTCATAGCTAAATCTATGTGTTATCCTATGCTGCCATCTAGTGGCCCTTTCTTGCAATGTACATGTTTTCTGTGATTCTTTATTAGTTACCACATATTTTCCAGTTTATGTATGCCCCTCCCTACTTCCTGTGTGCAGTACTTCCTGTGTTATTCCCTCAGCTAGCAAGCCACATGTACAAGGACACACATGTATCTGCACGGTACTTGGGAAAGGCATCATCTTTTGACCGCACAATACTATTACCATTCATCTGCTGTTCCTGTTATCTGCTGTAACCCCTGAAGTTAAAGAATAAACACCTCTTTTGAATTAATCGGTATTGACGAGTTCAGCTATCTTACAAGGATTGTCCGCAGTGAGTATATCTGCTTATACAGGCCAGGCATAAAGGTTTTAGCAAGGGATATATCGCTATCACAACAATCGGAGTCAGAATAGTCAAAAGATGCATAGAATTCTTACAGCCTGCTGGGTATATGTGTGTGCCTAATCTGCAATCAAGCTCAGTGCCAGCCGTCATCTTGTGAAAGCACATGGTCGCACAAGCTTACTGCGCTTCATGTGAATGTTGAAAGCTGTTTCTCTAAATTGAACTGTGTTACCCCACCTGTCTAAGCTGCTGTTTGTCTTCTTAAAGAGACAGTACCATTTTTTACAAAACCGTGAGAAATGTCTAGACAAGGCTCTGAACACTCTTTTATGTCTGAAAAAACGCAGATTCATCATGCCTCTGAACCCGCAGACCTACAGGGAGCAGACTCTGCAGATATTGCTGAACAGAGTGTAAGACCCAAGCGTACAATAAAACCAACACAGAAACTCAGAGAAAACTATGAATACACTAGAGATGAGTTCTCCAGCAAGCTGTCAGACCTCTGGGACAAAACTTCACACTGCATGTCAGTTTTGCCACACTTTAATGATCAAAGAGCTGAATTAAGAGACTCTATAGATCGCCTATCTGCTGCGTATAAACATTACCAAAATATTACACTGCCTTCTTGCAAGACTGTAATATAGAGGACTCTTCAGCAGAACTGACCAAGACTGATGCACTGAACCAACAAAGGGATCTCTTAGTGCAAAATGCTCAGTGTAAGGCAGAACTCCGCATTGCTCAACTGCAAGAGACCAGATCTCACAGATCAATATCAACCAAGCACACTGCACGTTCTTCTAGATCCTCTCGCTCCAGAAGTTCAACATTAAGCGACAAGCTAATAGAGGCCCGCGCTGATGCTGAATCCAGAAAAGTGCAAAGCTCCCTTGCTAAGAAAGAAGCAGAGATGGAAGCCCAAATAAAGATTCTGCAAATAGAGAAAGAGGAAGCAGGTGCGCTAGCAAGGCTGAAAGTCCTTGAACAAGCAATGGGTCAAAGTACTAATTCAGACTGTCTTATCCCAGCAGAATCGGAAGATCCAATTGAACGCACCAGTGAATATGTGCTAAAGCATAATGCTTACAAAGTTACAGAGTCATCTCCTATACCTCCTACTAACAACACTGTTCTGACTCTCAACACAGTGACCTCTCAGCTCCAAATGCCTGAGCCTCCTCAAGTCCACAACACAAGTGCATCTACGCAGCAAACCACATCAACTCCTGCCAACAACAAGGTGACTTCCAGCGACAAGCCGCAGCTCCAGCCACAGCCAGCAGAAGCCTTAGAGACTACACCAAAGTTAAGCGCTCATGCAACATCATTTTATCCTGGTAAACCTCACCCTTCTTCACCAGAGAACTTTCACACCCAAGGGGTTCCACAAGTTACTTTGGCACCAAAGAGTGAAAGATCAGACTTGAATGACTTCGCCAGATATATGGCACGCCGTGAGCTCATTAACACTAGCCTCTCAAGGTTTGATGACTGTCCAGAGAGCTACAGGGCCTGGAGATCAACCTTCAAGGCTGCTATTGCTGATTTCAACCTTACTGCCAAGGAGGAACTTGATTATCTCATAAAGTCGCTGGGGCCAGAATCTGCAAATCGTGTTAAAAGACTGAGGACAGTACATGTTGACCACCCAGATGCAGGTCTTGTTGCTGCATGGGCAAGACTTGAGAAAGCCTATGGTAGCTCAGAAGCCATAGAAAGCGCTCTATTGAAGAGACTGCAAAACTTCCCAAAAATAGGGAACAAAGACTATCGCAAGCTCCAAGATCTGAGTGACCTCCTCATGGAGTTAGAGTTGTCAAAGACAGACCCACGTCTACCTGGACTAAGCTTCCTGGACACTGCTCATGGTGTCAATCCAGTGAAGTCTAAACTGCCATACGGCCTGCAAGAGAGATGGGCGCAGCAGGGCTCAAGGTACAAAAGAGACTATGACGTATCCTTTCCTCCATTCTCATATTTTTGCAGGTTCATCAGTGAACAAGCCTGGATGAGAAATGATGCCAGCTTCAGCTTCAGTGAATCCAACTTGCCTGCTTCATCATCATCACCATCACCAAGGTATGATAACACAGCAGCTAAACGTAGAGACTTTCATAGAGCAATATCTGTTAAAAGGACAGACGTCTCACCACCCATATCCTCTCATGCATACCAGAGTGATTCGGGTGGTAGAGATAAAGATCCTAATCGTCAGTGCCCTATTCACAAGAAGCCTCACCCTCTTAAGAAATGCCGAGAGCTGAGAGCAAAGACTTTACAAGAGCGCAGGGAGATTCTCCAGAAACTTGGAGTATGCTACAGGTGCTGTGCTTCTTATAGTCATTTTGCCAAGGACTGTAAAGTTGTCATCAAGTGCACAGAATGCAGTAGCGAAAGACATGTGACAGCTATGCATCCTACTCCACTTACAGACAGCCCACAGCAGCTACCTACCTCCACCCCTCTCTCAAATCATGGCGGGGAGCAACAAAGCCACGCTCTAGCAAGGAGAATGTTTCTTCTTCATGCACAGAAGTCTGTGGAGAAGGTTTAGATCACAAGTGCTGTGCCAAGATATGCCTTGTTAAGGTATACCCAGAGGATCAACCTGAAAAAGCTGCCAGGATGTATGCCATAATAGATGAACAGAGCAACAGATCCCTGGTCAAGCCTAAATTCTTTGAGATCTTTGGCATTGAGGGTCATGCCACACCGTATACTCTCAGAACCTGTTCTGGTCGTGTAGAGACTTTCGGCAGAAGGGTCGATGGATTCATGGTGTCTCATATCGAAGGGAAAGAGGGCATACTCCTGTCAACATTAGTTGAGTGTGACCAGATACCAGACGAAAGAGAAGAGATTCCTACTCCAGAGGCTGCATATCACCATCCTCACTTAGGGCACCTTGTTGATGAGATTCCCGCCATGGACATGAATGCTAAAATCTTAGTCTTGCTAGGAAGAGACATTCTCAGAGTACATAAGGTACGTGAGCAGTGTGATGGGCCTGAGGATGCCCCTTATGCACAAAGACTTGATCTAGGCTGGGTAATAGTGGGCGATGTATGCTTGGATAGAATGTGTACGTCATCTGAGATCCACTCCTTCAAAACTTACATGTTAGGAAATGGACGTGCATCCCACTTCAAAGAGTGCTCTTACCATTATGAAGTAAAGGAGAAGCCTCTTGACATCATCCAAGTACCTGATGTCACTCCTATCCTTTGTGACGACAACCTAGGTACCACAGTGTTTTGTACCACAAGTGACGACAACAAAATAGCCTCGTCAGTTGAAGACAGAGAGTTCATCAAAATAATGGACAAAGAATTCTTCAAGGATGAGTCCAACAGCTGGGTTGCACCATTGCCTCTTCGTGCTGCAAAGGTCAAACTGCCAAACAATCGTGAACAGGCTTTATCCAGATTCAACTCACTTCAACGAACACTAAAGAACAGGCCTGAAATGAAGGACCGTTTCATTACCTTTATGAAGAGGATCTTTGACAATGAGCACTCTGAGCCAGCTCCACCTCTCCAAATACACAATGAGTGCTGGTACCTACCTTTCTTCGGAGTGTACCATCCATGTAAGCCAAAACAAATCAGGGTAGTGTTCGACTCCAGTGCCAAGCATCAGGGCGTATCCCTGAACAATATTCTTCTCACTGGTCCTAACCTAACCAACAAACTTGTAGGTGTACTCATGAGGTTTAGAAGAGAGCCAGTTGCCATAACTGCTGACATTGAACAAATGTTTCATTGCTTTATTGTACGAGAAGACCATAGGAACTTTCTAAGGTTTCTGTGGCACCGTGACAACAACATGGACAATGAGATGATTGAATACCGCATGAACGTTCATGTTTTCGGAAATAGCCCCTCACCTGCCGTTGCAACACTGCTCTTGATGGAGAACAGGAGTATGGTGCAGATGCTCGACATTTTGTCGAGAGAGACTTCTATGTGGACGACGGACTTAAATCTTTACCTATAGCGGAAGAAGCCATAGACCTGCTCCAAAGGACACAAGGTATGCTTTCTGAGGCTAACCTCAGACTACACAAGATTGCCTCAAACAGTGTTGCTGTTATGAAAGCCTTTCGACCTGGCGATCATGCCACAGGGTTTAAAGACTTAAATCTGGGGATGGACATGCCACCTGTGCAGAGAAGTCTGGGCCTACGGTGGGACTTATTAAAAGACCCCTTCGGTTTTCAAGTCAGCTCTGCAGACAAGCCATTTACCAAGCGTGGAGTTCTGTCAGTGGTGAACAGCCTATACGATCCAGTGGGATTTGTGGCTCCCATCACCATACAAGGTAAATCCATACTTAGACAGCTCTCTATCAAAGATTGGGATGCTCCACTACCAATAGACAAACTTTCAAAGTGGGAGTCCTGGAAACAATCGTTACATGCCTTAGATGGAATCTGTATACCACGCTGCCACACTCCAACTTCCCTTGCTACCAGTCAGAGGAAAGAGCTTCACATCTTCTCAGATGCATCTACTGAGGCCATAGCGGCCGTTGCCTACCTCAAGGTAAGAGATTCGGCCAAACTAACCCACGTAGGGTTTCTGTTTGGAAAAGCTAAGTTAGCACCCAAGCCTGAACACACAATTCCTAGGCTTGAACTTTGTGGGACTGTGCTAGCTGTAGAAATTGCAGATTTCATACTGCATGAGCTAGACATTCAGATAGATGACATCAAATTATACACAGAAAGCAAGGTTGTTCTTGGCTACATATACAACCAGACTAAACGTTTCTATGTCTATGTCAGCAACCGTGTAGAAAGAATAAGAAAATCATCTAAACCTGAACAATGGCATTATGTTCCATCTGAAATTAATCCTGCAGATCATGGCACCAGGCCAGTGTCTGTGAGTGCCTTTGTAAATTCTTCTTGGTTAACAGGTCCTGAATTCTTGCTGGCTGATCCAGAAGAAACCACGGCTGATGTCTTCAGTCTTCTAGAACCCGACAAAGATCCAGAGGTTCGTCCTGAAGTTAAAACCCTTGTCACCAGAACTGAACAAAGACGTGCCTTGGGCTGTCAACGCTTTGAACGTTTCTCCAAGTGGACAAGGCTGGTACGCACCACCGCAAGGTTAGTTCATATTGCACACTGCTTTCACACGAAGCCCACAGATGCTCACTGTCAAGGTTGGCACATGTGCCAAAAGCTTCTTTCTGCAAAGGACATTGCTGAAGCTGAACTGATCGTAATACGCAGTGTACAACAGGATGTCTTTGGCTCAGAAATCAGACGTATCCGTGACAAGGGGGACATTCCAAAAAACAGTCCAATTGCTAACCTGAACCCATTCATTGACAATGATGGCACGTTAAGGGTTGGTGGACACTTAAACAAGGCTAAGTTCAGTGAGCAAGAACAGAATCCTCTCATTATACCTGCTCGCCATCACATCACCACTTTGCTCATACGGCACTACCATGAAGGGGTGAAACACCAAGGTAGACACTTCACAGAGGGAGCCATAAGAGTTGCAGGCCTTTGGATTATAGGAGCAAAAAGACAGATTACAGCTACACTGCACAGCTGTGTTCAGTGCCGCAAACTAAGAGGGAAACATCAGCAACAGCAAATGTCAGATTTGCCAGCTGACAGGTTAAGTACTGACCCACCCTTTACTCATGTTGGTCTGGATGTCTTCGGACCATGGATGCTAACAGCCCGCAGAACCCGAGGTGGCCAAGCAAATAGCAAGCGATGGGCAGTGTTGTTCACCTGCATGAGTGTGCGTGCAGTACACATTGAAGTAATAGAATCTATGGATGCCTCAAGTTTCATCAATGCTCTAAGACGGTTCTTTGCCATCAGAGGACCAGTCAAGACACTAAGATCCGACTGTGGAACTAATTTTGTTGGAGCTTGTCGAGAGTTACAGCTCAACTCTAGGCCAATACAAGACCTTTTAGGTGAAAGAGGCTGCACATGGATTTTCAATCCTCCTCATTCCTCCCACATGGGTGGTTCATGGGAGAGAATGATAGGAATCACGCGAAAAATACTGGACTCTATGCTCATGGACTTGAACTCCACAAGACTCACCCATGAGATTCTAACCACCTTCCTGGCAGAAGCATCTGCCATAATCAATTCAAGACCACTTGTTCCAGTGTCTACAAATCCAGAGACCCCAACTATCCTTACTCCAGCCACTCTTCTTACCCAGAAGCTTGGGTCTGTTCCCGTGCCACCTGGAGACTTTAAATCAGGAAATCTGTGCTACGATCAGTGGAAGCGAGTACAACACCTTGCCAACTGCTTCTGGAATCGTTGGAATACTCTGCAAGGACGCAGGAAATGGCAGCGCCTGAACCCTAACATCCAAGTTGGAGATCTCGTTCTGCTTAAGGATCAGCAAGCTGAAAGAGTCGAGTGGCCTATGGGACTTATTGTAAAGAGCGTTCCTAGTGATGACGGTAAGGTACGTAAGGTAAAGGTGAAAGTTTCAAGACAAGGGACTGTAAAGACTTTCATCAGACCTATCACGGAACTCATTTTGGCTCCTGCCGTTTGGAGACTGAACTGACTTGGGTATGCTGTTGGATCCTACCTGCGACTTCGAGAAGGAAGTATCTGGGACTTTAGTTGTCACAACTTGAAGCCTTATATTATAGTTGTTGTTGCATTATATGCATGTTCTCCATTATGTCTTTCAGGTTTTCAAGACATCAAGCAAATTGCGCTGTTGTTTATTTGCATAACTACCGTTATATTAGGTAAATAGTGGCATTACCATGCCAGACAGGGAGTGTGCTGCCCCAATAGGGGCATAGAATATGAGATGCATAACCTCAGTTAATATTAGCATTGTTATATACATTAGAGTTTATATAGTGTGGTTTGCCTAACTATTTTCTCATAGCTAAATCTATGTGTTATCCTATGCTGCCATCTAGTGGCCCTTTCTTGCAATGTACATGTTTTCTGTGATTCTTAATTAGTTACCACATATTTTCCAGTTTATGTATGCCCCTCCCTACTTCCTGTGTGCAGTACTTCCTGTGTCATTCCCTCAGCTAGCAAGCCACATGTACAAGGACACACATGTATCTGCACGGTACTTGGGAAAGGCATCATCTTTTGACCGCACAATACTATTACCATTCATCTGCTGTTCCTGTTATCTGCTGTAACCCCTGAAGTTAAAGAATAAACACCTCTTTTGAATGAATCGGTATTGACGAGTTCAGCTATCTGACAAGGATTGTCCACAGTGAGTATATCTGCTTATACAGGCCAGGCATAGAGGTCTCAGCAAGGGATATATCGCTATCACAACAATCGGAGTCAGAATACTATGGAATATGCAAAACCAAAGACAAAGGGAATGTAGCTCAGTGGTGGAGCATTACATGTTGCACATGTAAGGCCCCGAGTTCAATTCCCGGCATCTCCAAGCCTAAGAAATGCAATGGTCCTTTGGTAACGCTTATATGACTGAAGAGAAGTCTTCCTTTAAATAAAAAAAAAATAGATATTGTTTGAGCGAGTCTTGATTGTTCTAAGCCCAGACATAGTGCTCTGCACATATGGAGAGACATTACTGTCATGTGAGACACCAATGCCATAATAACTAAAGTTGAAAGTTTAGGACAACTGATGAAGATTGTGCAAGGAGAATCCATAAAATCCATAAAAGATCTGATCCATTAAGACATGGAATTGCAAAGTAGGGGCCGGGTCAAAGTACTCCTGTAGATCAATTGCCCTTATCAGAGTAGACCCATAGATCAGTTGCCCTATCAGAAAACCTGTATATATCAACTGCCCACATTAGAAAATTGAAAAATAAAAAATGTGTGTGCTGTCCCTTTAAATTGCAAAATCATCAACTTTTTATATCATGAATACGTGCAAAAGCAAATGTGTATGTGCTGACCCTTTAGTCACGCATTGATGAGTGCGAATAAACAAATAAGTACAATAAAATATATGTGAAAAAATGCATGTGTAAGCAAAATATATAGAAATGGGATGGAAGAATTTGTAGGGAGTGGATTAGTGAGTTGGGAGGGAGTGTAGTAGGGAGGTGGAAGGTGGGACGGAGGAAAAAGTGAGCAGGGAGGGAGGAGGAAGGTGTGATGGATGAATGGATGAGTTCAGTGATCAGTGAGAAAGCTGTCGCTAGAGAGTGAGTAATGGGGGAATGAAGGACAGTGGATCTACAAGAAATATTGCAAGCCATAAAAAAAAAAATACAATACATTAACCACTTCCATACCAGGCACTTACGCACCTTCCCGCCCAAGCCAATTTTCAGCTTTCAGCACTGTCGCAATTTGAATGACAATTGCGCGGTCGTGCTACACTTCACCCAAACAAAATTGGCGTCCTTTTTTCCCCACAAATAGAGCTTTCTTTTGGTGGTATTTGATCACCTCTGCGATTTTTTTTTTTTGCGCAACAACTAAAAATAGAGCGAAGATTTTGAAAAAAAAATAAAGTTTTTATTTTTTTCTGTTAATTTTTTTGTAAATGAGTATGTTTTCTCTTTCAATTACGGGCACTGATATGGTGGCACTGATGGGCACCGATGAGGTGGCACTGATGGGCACCGATGAGGTAGTTCTGATGGGCGCCGATTAGGTAGCACTGATGGGCACTGATAGGCGGCGCTGGTATGGGGCACTGATGGGCACTCATGGGCGGCACTGATGGGCACTCATGGGCGGCACTGATGGGCACTCATAGGCGGCACAGGTGGGCACTCATAGGCGGCACAGGTGGGCACTCATAGGCGGCACAGGTGGGCACTCATAGGCGGCACAGGTGGGCACTTATAGGTGGCACAGGTGGGCATTTATAGGTGGCATAGGTGGGCACTGGGCATGGATTGGCACTGACAGACACTGGGGTGGCACTGATGATCACTGAGGGGTGGCACTGATGGATCAATGTTGCCAATCAGTGCCCATGTGTGGGCACTGATTGGCATCATTTTTTTTTTACTGCCCCTTTTTTTTTTTTTTTTTGTCCTTTTTTTTTTTTTAGTACCCTGGTGGTCTAGTGTGGGCACTCCCTGGTGGTCCATGTGGCGATCCGAGGGGGGGCTGCGCTGATAAACAATCAGCGCGAACCCCCCCTGTCAGGAGAGCCGCTGATCGGCTCTCCTCTACTCGCGTCTGTCAGACGCGAGTGAGGAAGAGCTGTCGGCGGCTCTTCCTGTTTACATCGTGATCAGCCGTGATTGGACACGGCTGATCACGTGGTAACGAGGCTCCGCCGGAGACTCGTTACCGAGATCGGAGGTGCAGGGTGTCAGACTGACACCCCGCATCACCGATCGCCGCGCTGCGCGCCCCCACGGGCGCGCGCGGCATTGAAATCGTGCTAGACGTTTGAGAACGTCTAGTCACGATTTCATAACCACTTCCCGGCCGTAAATCGGCTATTGGCCGGGCGGGAAGTGGTTAACTTACAATTGCTGAAACCAGTTATTTTGCACCAAAAAAAACTTTCCAAGGTAGGAAATAAAATGTAATCTGTAATATAAAATTAATTATTAATAATAATAAAAAAACGTTACAACTTGAAAATGACAGTTAAAAATAAACTAAAAATAAAGGGGGAATAGAAAAATCATAAAAAAAAAAAAAAAAGCCACCAACAATGTTAAGAAAATAAACTGAAATAATAAAAAAAATTATATTGAAAATAAATAATAAAAAATAAAAAAAAGAGGGGGAATACAATTAAATTAACTAAAATCTTACCGCACAAAAAATATATACATTGAAAAAAAGGAGGGAAAAAAACGGAGGCGCCGACGGAAATGAAGACACAAACCGAGGTGATGGAGAAGGCAGATTTCGTGGGACCACATAGCAACAGCTATTTAAAGGTGAGTAAAAAAATAAATAATTATCCAAATGTTTTTTAATTATTCTATGCACATTAATGGGAGATTATGTTTTTGATGGAAACTACACTTTAATATGTTTAATAATAGTGTGACTATGTGTAAATAGGATTCTGTGGGATGGCTGTTTCTACTAATGACAGGGAAAAATCATCTCATTGATCCCTACCATCTGTAGGCATAGGTGTACACAGGAGCGGACTGACAACCCATTGGGGCCCCGGACAATAGGAGATTATGGGGCCCCCAGCCAATAGTTTATGGGGCCACACAGTATACACACACACACACAAAGTATACACACACAGTCAGGGCCGTTTGAAGGAATTTGGGGGCCCCAAGCAAATTTTTTTACACCCATGTTCTTACTCTCTAGTCCCTATGTTTTTCTATTCTCACCTCCCCTTCTTCTCTGTAGGCTGCCGCTGTAGTGTGGCAAGCTCCTCTTCCTCTTGTTAGTCCGGTGTTCTATCATTATGGGTCCACAACCCCCTATCAGATAGTGCCCGGGGGCCGTGCCGGGTACCGCACGGTACAGGAGATTCAGTTTCCTGTGTTCCCGGCCGGACTAAAAGGGAGTGAGCACTCAGTGTGCACTTCCTGTCAGTCCGGCCGGGAACAGGACTCTCAATCTCCTGTACCGCGCACGGTACCTGGCAGGACTGACAGGACTCCAGGAGGAAGAGGAGCTTGGCCGCACTACAGCCTGGAAAGGGGAAGTTGGGGGCCCCAGGCCAGCTCGGGGGCCCCAGGCAATTGTTTGTTTTGCCTGTCCTGTAGCGACGGGCCTGCACACAGTATACATACACACAGAATATACATACACACACTGAAAAGGTACTGGAGAGGCGGGGCAGCTATAATTTGGGATTTTTTTTAAAACACAGATTTTTACATACTGTCCCTGGTTTTACTGAGGCTGGCAACCCTGACGGGACCCCCTTGTGGCATGGGGGCCTCGGGCACTGCCCGAGTGCCCAAATAGTCAGTCTGCCCCATGGTGTGTACATCTACTAATGGTAAATCTATCTGGGTTCTAAGATGCATTTTGTTGTTTAACAGGGGCCAATATATATTAGTGTCCTACCAGAGGTTGGTGTTTCTCAGAAGTTGGAACCTGTTTATGTCTGAAAATGAACAGTGACCATAAAAAAGAAGTGATAAAAAGAAGTGATGTATTCCACCATCCAGAGACCTGCTAATACTACCACTGCAGAAGCCTCTGGTGACATGTACATTGCTGAAAGCATTGGAAGTGAAAGCCTTTTTAATCAAACAACAGAAGAGCTTCTATACAAACCACAGTCACAGTCACCCACCTACCTAGAGTTCTTCAATGAGAACTACATTGGGACTTCAGATGACTCGTATCGGGAGAGCCTTGGATATAGACCCCAGATGGGATCCCTCCAGTTATATCAATCTTCTTCTTGTGGGGATCATACAAGTGGTGATCACTCACAGGGTACAGTCTTGGGGTCGGGACATATTTCTGCAACTGAAAACGAGCCAGTGAGTCCAACATCAGTAAACAAAATTCATACTCAAAGATTGATGGAATCCTCCATACTTTGCAGCAGGCACAATTATATCTGTGCAGCTAAAAGAATTCTTTGGAAGTGGACATTCAGTACAGATACAGAACAAAATGAATTGTTGGCATTAAGGAAACATCTACTTCCAGGTATTCATGCACTGATGGAAGAAATGTACAAAAAAAAAAAAAAAATGTGAGCTCTCTTTACTGTAAGGTCCTTTCACACCGCGGAGCCTGAACGGCCGCTCCATGCTTGTCTATGGAGCATCGGATGTCCGCGGTGATACGTCGCCATCCATCCTGACGGATCAAGTGAGATTTGATGAAAATGGACATGCTGTCCCCTTTCGTCTGACCTCTACATAGCAAGCAGCGGCGCTGGACAAGCCCCTCTCCGCTCAGTGAGCAGAGAAAGACCTGTCATTCGCCGGCTCAGCGGAGATCAACGGAGAGATCTCCTGCTGAGCTGCCGGACCGCTGCAAGCGGATCTGCCCCATGTGGAAGGGGCCAAGGGAAAAGGAAAGCAGACTGTATACCTCTTTTCATCAATAGTGCAAGTCCAAAGTGCTCAGAGATACTATATAGTAAATGGATGTGACCTGACACACACACTATTAGAACATATGGCGGCCTCCATCCCTAATTTGGTATATAAAGGAGAGGAGTTTGTGGGACTTTATGAGGGAGCGCCATGTCAAAGGGAAAAATTACATAAAATTTGAATTACAGTACATGATTTATTAGTTACAATCTTATATACATGTCAAATATTTTGTATCAAATAGATAGGTAGTCACAAGGCTTACTCTAAATATGCTGCTACATAGCATGCAATACACAAATAAAAAACAGACATGGCAGATATACATGATAAAATAAATCAATTAGAAAACTTATGAAATATGGACAGGTGATTGTTGGCATCTAGTGGCACTCGTTTCCTGGCATTACAGCCATTCATCAGGAGTGTTTTAAAAATGGTATACTGAAAATGAAAATAAACAAAAATAAATGATAATGCCTAATAAATAGAAAAGGACAGGGACGGTGTCCCAACAGGATGGAAATAGTCCAGACTTGATACATGACCCGTCAGCTAGAAAAACAGAAAGTCCTTGTGCTTTAGGTCTCAAGGGAATGCGTTGTTGTGTTGCGAAGGTTAGATCAATGAAGCAACTGCAGGCCCCGGAATCAATGATCGCGGTAACTGTCACTTCCCTTTCTAGTAGCTGGGAAGGGTTAGGTTGGTAGCATTGGTAGGCAAAAAAAAGTTATTAACTGAAAAAATCATCCGCTGTTTACGTGTCTTGGTTGGACATGAAACGCACATAGTGGCCTGCACCCCCACAGTACAGGCAAAGGTTATTCTGACGTCGGTGCAGGCGTTCTTCTGGGGACAGAGAGGGGCGTATTAGGCCAATTTGCATAGGCTCTGGAGCGTCGGTAGCAGTAGCGACAGGAGCGGGCTGAACTGGGGTGAAGCTATCAGGTGCGGAGTAAGTAGGAGCTGGGATCCGGGGCATCATCCATACTGGACGTGGCTGCTGGGCTGATCTTTCGGATCGTTGCTCACGAAGCCAGCGGTCAATTTGGATGGCCAGTGTGATAAGGGCCTCCAGGGTATTTGGGACCCCAACACGTGCCAATTCGTCTTTCAGACCCTCCGATAACCCCAAGCGGAACTGGTGTCGCAGGGCTGCGTCATTCCACTGTGTGTCTGCACTCCAGCGTCGAAAGTCTGTGACATAATCTTCAGCTGTTCTGCGGCCTTGCTGGAGTGCATGAAGGGCAGCCTCTGCTGTGGTGGTTCGTTGCGGGTCGTCGTATAATTCGGCCATTGCCCCGAAGAAGGCGGACATGGACTGTAGCAATACATCGTTCTTTTCCAACATACGATGAGCCCAGGACTGGGGCTCACCCTGAAGCAGTGATATAATGAACCCCACTTTAGTCATTTCAAGGGAAAAAGTTCGAGGTTGTAGGGCGAAGTACAGTTCACATGCGTTGCGGAAGGATCGAAACTTTCCCCGGTCACCTGAAAATCTCTCTGGTGCTGGAACTCTGGGTTCAGGGGGCGGCATCACTAATGGGGTTGCTGCAGTGGCAGTCCCTGAGACGGAAGGGGCAGCATTGCTTTTTGGTGTAGCCAGAGTCTGTACACGTTGTTCCAGTTGCGTATAACCCTCCTGTAGAGATTTGACCGCTTGGGTGAGGGCTGCAAGGTGCTGGCAGACGTCATCCATGGCCGATTTCCCACTAGCAGGCTCAGACGTGGCTGCCTGATACTGTTACGTACCTGCCAGATGAGCCTGACGTGTAGTGGGAAGGCTTCTCGTACAACCCCGGCTAAAGGGCCACCGATGTTGCGACAGTGGCCACAAGAGCCTGGCGGTGTATGGGTGCCTGGTTTGTCTTGGGTCTTGTCGGTTCAGCAGGTGCAGCAGGAAACAGGAAGCTGGCTGGTGGGTGCACTGAATGCGTAGTCAGACAAGCCGGGTTTGGTAACAGATGATCCGATATAGATATAAACGACAGGCAGAGAATGGTCAGTATACAGGCAAGTTCGGCAACGGGAAATCAAGCAGTTGTAGAGCTGAGCGTTGGTCACAAGGCAGGCCGGGATCAGGATAACAGATCAATCGTAGTCAGCAAGCCGGGTCAAACACAGGAAACAGGTCAGATCACAGGAAGTCAGGTAAGCACTGCAGATCAGGCAGCAAAGACACTGTGCTGCTGAGGTGTTTAAATAGGCAGCCTGTTGTCAATCACTGAAATCAGTCTGCACCATTAACTCTTAGGTGGCAGATCCATGACAGTCTCTGTGCGCACCCACCTCCCCCGCCGCGCGATCGCGGCGGGCCCGCGACGGCCGGTAATCGAGGCCGCGGCTTTGTGGCCTTGTGAAGTCCCAAGCTCTTCCTTCTGTGAGCTGGCGCCATCTGATGGTGGCCGTTGGCATTACAAGTTAAACAGCAATTCTATTGTGTAATTTTTCACTATTTTCACTGCCATCTCCTTCCCTCTAATTAGAACCCCCAAACATTATATATATTTTTTATTCTAACACCATAGAGAATAAAATGGTGATCGTTGCAATACTTTCTGTCATGCCGTATTTGCGCAGCGGTCTTACAAAGCGCACTTTTTTGGGAAAAAAATACACCTTTTTTAATTAAAAAAATAAGACAACAGTAAAGTTATCCCAATTTTTTTGTATATTGTGAACAAATTAATTATCTCACTCTACCAATCGTGGCGATACCTCATGTGTGGTTTGAATACTGTTTACATATGCGGGCGCTACTCACGTATGTGTTCGCTTCTGCGCGTGAGCTCGGCGCGTTTTCTGTCTCCTAACTTTTTTAGCTGGCTCCTAGATTTTAAGCAAATTTGTCAAACCCTAAACTAGAGTCACCCCGGGCAACCCAGAGTGAGCGAACTTCCAGCCAGAGGGATCACTGTTTTGCGATTTTGCTGGGTCTGGTAAGGAGGGCCTGTTCCCCATTATCCATTACTATTCCCAGGGACTGGGCCATTAGGAAGTGCCTAGCCTGCTATTCTCTAGCCCTTATTGACCGCCACAACATCCCTCTCTGTCCTCTTCCCACGGTGTCCTTCTCCCACGGCATCCCTCCCTCCTCTTCCCACGGTGTCCTTTTCCCATGGCGTCCCTCTGTCCTTCACTCATGGCGTCCCTCTGTCCTTCACCCATGGCGTCCCTCTGTCCTCTTCCCATGGCATCCCTCTGTACTTCTCCCAGGGCCTCCCTCTGTCCTTCTCCCACTGTGTCCCTCTGTCCTCTTCCCATGAAGATGACAGGGTGGATCTTAAAGAAGAAGGGGCGTGGCTTTGACAGGAAGGGCTGGGTCGTATTTAAATTAGGGGTTGACAAATTTAGTCAGGCATAGGGCAGCACAAAACCTAAATACATCACTGCCCTACGGTGTTTACTGGGATATACTGATGATGAAGGTATATCTAAAAATGTACAGACCTTTATGTATATAGTATTGTTTTATGCTAAGAAATCGACAACCATCCATTGGAAGTCTCAATCCTCGCCCACTATAGCCTTTTGACACACTACCAATATTCATACCATACCGTTATACAAGTTGCCATATGAGACCAGAGGATGCCCAAAAAAATTCCTTGATTTGAGATTTAAGGCTCTTGGGTCAGCTCCGAAAGTACCAAACCACTAGGGATGAGCTCCGGCGTGTTCGCACACTCCACGTGCAGAGCCCGCCAGGAAGTCGGCACGGCGCTGCGCTAATCACAGGCAGGGAGACATTGTCCCGATGCTCGGCTGCAGAGATCGGGAAATGTCTCCCTGCCTTTGGTTAGCGCAGCAACGTGCAGAGCCGCCAGGAAGTCTGGACTGTGCGAACACACCGGAGCTCATCCCTACTTACCACCTTCTCCTTGAAAGATTGAATGACGCCCCGACCACTAAATAGTTTTAATTAAGAAAAATAGAACTATGACCTTTGGTTTGCTATACCGTATATCCACTGATATACTAGTTTACCATATTTTGTAATGGATTGAGCGATGTTCGCTCCATATACATGTTTGTTTGTTGTGTACTGAAAATAAATAAAAATGTACCTTTAAAAAAATAAAAAAGAGGGCATCCAATCTGGATAAAGGAGCACAGGAGGCACTGCAGACAGCAGCATGGTCAGTCTGGGAAGTAGGGTAGTGTTAGATGGACTAGCAGATTTAGATACACTAACAAGTTGAAGCCAAGCTCACTAGCCTATGCAAAACAGGACCCAGTATTCCCCACACTTCAGAACACTGGACTGCTCTGCTGTCTGAAGTCAACATTGGTTAGAGGATGAGGAGGACACACTCTGACAGAGGGGACTCTCACACACATGGGGGGCCCTCACACACAGGGAGTGTTACGTACCTGCCAGATGAGCCCGACGTGTAGTGGGAAGGCTTCTCGTACAACCCCGGCTAAAGGGCCACCGATGTTGCGACAGTGGCCACAAGAGCCTGGCGGTGTATGGGTGCCTGGTTCGTCTTGGGTCTTGTCGGTTCAGCAGGTGCAGCAGGAAACAGGAAGCTGGCTGGTGGGTGCACTGGCTGAGGAGACACTGAATGCGTAGTCAGACAAGCCGGGTTTGGTAACAGACGATCAGATGTAGATATAAACGACAGGCAGAGAATGGTCAGTATACAGGCAAGTTCGGCAACGGGAAATCAAGCAGTTGTAGAGCTGAGCGTTGGTCACAAGGCAGGCCGGGATCAGGGTAACAGAGATCAATCGTAGTCAGCAAGCCGGGTCAAACACAGGAAACAGGAAACAGGACAGATCGCAGGAAGTCAGGTAAGAACTGCAGATCAGGCAGCAAAGACACTGTGCTGCTGAGGTGTTTAAATAGGCAGCCTGTTGTCAATCAGTGAAATCAGTTTG
The DNA here is from genome assembly GCA_029574335.1 of Rana kukunoris. Lineage (NCBI taxonomy): Eukaryota > Metazoa > Chordata > Amphibia > Anura > Ranidae > Rana > Rana kukunoris. The sequence goes on from CM056049.1 coordinate 66,258,638, forward strand.
CACCATTAACTCTTAGGTGGCAGATCCATGACATTGCCCCCCCTTACGGGCAACCTCCGGGTGCCCAACAGGTCTCTCTTCTGTAGATTTCTGCGAAAAAAGGCATTAACCAGGTCTCTGGCGTGCACATCTTGTTCAACCTCCCAAGAGTTATCCTCCGGGCCATAACCCTTCCACTTAACCAGGTACTGTACCTGATTCCTTCTTCTCCTACAGTCTATGATAGCCTCCACCTCATACTCTTCTTCACCATTGATGGTCACAGGTTCTGGTGGCTTGGATACTCTATCTGGAAAAGAGTCAGGAACTGCAGGTTTCAAGAGAGAAACATGGAAGACAGGATGTATTTTAAGTGAATCAGGTAAGGATAATTCATAAGCAACCTCATTAAGTTTCCTCTTGACTGGGAATGGTCCCACAAATTTAGGTGCCAGTTTCTTTGAGGGACATGCCAACCGGAGATTTGTAGTAGACAACCATACCTGGTCTCCCGGGTGGAGAATCAGTTCACCCCTCCTTTTCCTGTCAAAAGCCGTCTTGCTTGCTGCTTGTGCCTTGGTAACTGCTTCTTGAAGCAACTTATTGTTGCGGTTTAGGAAATCCACTGTGTCTTGGAGAGCCGGAACTGTGGTTTCTGGAATAAAGTCAGGCAAGAAGGATGGGTGAAAACCATAATTTGCAAAGAAGGGTGACTGACCTGTGGCAGAATGAGTGGCATTATTATAGGCGAACTCCGCCAGTGGCAGCAGCGATACCCAGTCATCCTGGACAAAAGTAGTGAAGCATCGGATATACTGTTCCAATGTCTGATTGGTCCTCTCTGTTTGTCCATTGGTTTGGGGATGGTAGGCAGAGGACAAGGATCTTTCGATTCTAAGGGCTTCAACACAGAGTTTTCCAGAATCTGGAGGTGAACTGAACCCCCCGATCAGAGACAATGTTCATAGGGACCCCGTGAAGCCTCACAATTTCTCTGATAAATACTTGAGCTGTCTCTATGGCTGAGGGAGTATTCTTCAGAGGCAAGAAATGGGCCATCTTGGACAATCGGTCCACTACTACGAAGATGGCTGTGCATCCTTCTGATGGGGGAAGTTCCACAACAAAATCCATGGCTATCATTTTCCATGGTCTGTCAGGAACTGGCAGTGGCCGAAGTAGACCCCAAGCTCGGTTTCTTGTACCCTTGCTGCGGTTGCAGATTACACAGGAATTCACGTAGCTCTTACAGGTTTCTTCCAGGTCTGGCCACCAGAATGTGCGTTTCAGGAGATCAAGCGTCTTGTGGACCCCAAAATGACCTGCTAGGGGATGATCATGGCACAGACCCAAAATGGTTATGCGTAAACATTCAGGTACAAATACCTTGCTTCCGTTGAACAGTAAACCTTCCCGGGGTGTCAGCGTGACCCCTGGAGGGCTAGGAACGTCTGTCGAAGCCTGCTTCATTCTGTTGAGGAGGTTGCCCTGTAAAAGCAAGAAGTTATTTTCAGACAAGATGGTATCTGCAACTGGTGGTTCCTTGGGGTCATCAAACATACGAGACAGTGCATCTGGTTTGACATTCTTCGAGCCCGGCCGGTAGGTAATGTGGAACACAAATCGGGAGAAGAACAGGGCCCACCGTGCTTGACGTGGCTTCAGACGTTTAGCAGTCCTCAAATACTCCAGGTTTTTGTGGTCAGTATAGACCAATATGGGATGCGCTGCTCCCTCTAGGAGGTATCTCCACTCTTCTAATGCCACCTTAATGGCCAGCAATTCCCGGTCCCCAACGTCATAGTTTCTCTCTGCTGGAGAGAGCCTGCGAGAAAAAAAAGCTACTGGATGCATCAGATCCTTAGGGCCTTGGCGTTGGGAGATGACTGCTCCAATAGCGACTTCAGATGCGTCTACTTCTAGTGTATAAGGCAGGGACGGGTCCGGGTGACCAAGAACAGGTGCTGAAGTAAACAGTCCCTTTAAGGTATCAAATGCGGCTTGAGCCTCGGGTGTCCAATGGAAGCGGAGGTTCTGTCTAGTCAGCTGTGTTATAGGGGTTATGATAGCAGAAAAGCCTTTAATGAACCTTCTGTAAAAGTTGGCAAATCCTACGAAGCGCTGCACCCCCTTCTTGTCGGTAGGTGCAGGCCAGTCTAAAATTGCGGAGACCTTTACAGAGTCCATCTTGATCCCTTCAGGTGAGATTATCAGTCCCAGGAATTGGATGCTGCGTTTTTCAAACTCGCATTTTTCACCTTTAGCATATAGTCCGTGTTGGCGGAGTCGGCTTAGCACCCTTTTGACATGACCTCAGTGAGAGTATAGAGAAGTGGAAAAAATCAGAATGTCGTCTAGGTAAACAATCAAAAATATATCAAGGAAATCTCTGAATATATCATTAACAAAATGTTGGAAAGTGGCCGGAGCGTTGCATAGCCCGAAGGGCATCACCAGGTATTCATAGTGGCCAAATCGGGTGCGAAAGGCTGTCTTCCACTCATCCCCTTGGCGAATGCGGACTAAATTGTAAGCCCCCCGTAGATCCAGTTTGGTGAAAATGGTCGCTGACCTTAGTCTCTGAAATAGTTCGGGTACTAGAGGGAGAGGATATCGGTTTTTAACTGTAATTTTGTTGAGCTCCCGATAGTCCACACAAGGTCGTAGAGAGTGGTCTTTTTTTTCAACAAAAAATATTCCAGCTCCTGCTGGAGAGGTAGAGGGTCGGATGAACCCCTTTTTTAAGTTTTCTTGGATGTATTCTTTTAGTGCCTCCTGTTCTCGTTCAGCGAGGGGGAAGATTCTACCGAAGGGGATTTCGGACCCAGGAAGCAGTTCAATTGGGCAATAATATGGCCGATGCGGGGGAAGAATGTCAGCCCCTCGCTTACTAAAGACATCCAGGAACTCATGGTAGTGTTCAGGTACAACTTTCCGCACTTCAGACTCAGAGTCCACACAAAATAGTGTTGTAGAAGGAGCTGGGGGCCTTGGTAGGCAGTGCTCCTGGCAATAGGCTGAGTGGAAGTTGATTCTCCCTGTGGCCCAGTCAATGTGCGGATTATGCGCCTTCAGCCAGGGTAGGCCCAGGATAACAGGGAATAGTGGGGAGGAGATGACATCAAGGCTTAGGAATTCCTTATGTTGAGAGAGAGCCAACACGGGTAAGGGTAATGTCTCTTGTGTCACAGGTCCAGACTTGATACATGACCCGTCAGCTAGAAAAACAGAAAGTCCTTGTGCTTTAGGTCTCAAGGGAATGCGTTGTTGTGTTGCGAAGGTTAGATCAATGAAGCAACTGCAGGCCCCGGAATCAATGATCGCGGTAACTGTCACTTCCCTTTCTAGCAGCTGGAAGGAGATGGGAAGGGTTAGGTTGGTAGCATTGGTAGGCAAAAAAAAGTTATTAACTGAAAAAATCATCCGCCGCTTACGTGTCTTGGTTGGACAGGAATGCACATAGTGGCCTGCACCCCCACAGTACAGGCAAAGGTTATTCTGTCGTCGGTGCAGGCGTTCTTCCGGAGACAGAGAGGGGCGTATTAGGCCGATTTGCATAGGCTCTGGAGCGTCGGTAGCAGTAGCAACAGGAGCTGGGATCCGGGGCATCATCCATACTGGACGTAGCTGCTGGGCTGATCTTTCAGATCGTCGCTCACGAAGCCGGCGGTCAATTTGGATGGCCAGTGTGATAAGGCCCTCCAGGTTATTTGGGACCCCAACACGTGCCAATTCGTCTTTCAGACCCTCCGATAATCCCAAGCGGAACTGGTGTCGCAGGGCTGCGTCATTCCACTGTGTGTCTGCACTCCAGCGTCGAAAGTCTGTGACATAATCTTCAGCTGTTCTGCGGCCTTGCTGGAGTGCATGAAGGGCAGCCTCTGCTGTGGTGGTTCGTTGCGGGTCGTCGTATAATTCGGCCATTGCACCGAAGAAGGCGGACATGGACTGTAGCAATACATCGTTCTTTTCCAACATCCGATGAGCCCAGGACTGGGGCTCACCCTGAAGCAGTGATATGATGAATCCTACTTTAGTGGTTTCGAGGGAGAAAGTTTGAGGTTGCAGGGCGAAGTACAGTTCACATGCGTTACGGAAGGATCTAAATTTTCCTCGGTCGCCTGAAAATCGCTCTGGTGCTGGAACTCTGGGTTCGGGGGGCAGCATCACCACTGAGGGCATTGCAGTGGAATCCCTGAGGCAGAAGTTGCAGCAGTGCTTGCGGGCGTAGCTAGCGTCTGTACACGTTGTTTTAATAGTGTGTGACATTCCTGTAGCGATTTGACTGCTTGGGTAAGGACTGCAAGGTGCTGACAGAGGTCATACATGGCCGACTTCCCACTTGCAGGCTCAGACATGGCTGCCTGATACTGTTACGTACCTGCCAGATGAGCCCGACGTGTAGTGGGAAGGCTTCTCGTACAACCCCGGCTAAAGGGCCACCGATGTTGCGACAGTGGCCACAAGAGCCTGGCGGTGTATGGGTGCCTGGTTCGTCTTGGGTCTTGTCGGTTCAGCAGGTGCAGCAGGAAACAGGAAGCTGGCTGGTGGGTGCACTGGCTGAGGAGACACTGAATGCGTAGTCAGACAAGCCGGGTTTGGTAACAGACGATCAGATGTAGATATAAACGACAGGCAGAGAATGGTCAGTATACAGGCAAGTTCGGCAACGGGAAATCAAGCAGTTGTAGAGCTGAGCGTTGGTCACAAGGCAGGCCGGGATCAGGGTAACAGAGATCAATCGTAGTCAGCAAGCCGGGTCAAACACAGGAAACAGGACAGATCGCAGGAAGTCAGGTAAGAACTGCAGATCAGGCAGCAAAGACACTGTGCTGCTGAGGTGTTTAAATAGGCAGCCTGTTGTCAATCAGTGAAATCAGTCTGCACCATTAACTCTTAGGTGGCAGATCCATGACAGGGAGGCTCTCACACACAGGGGGGGGGCTCACACAGAGAGGCCCTCACACACAGGCAGGCTCTCACACACAGGGGGGAGGGCCTCACACAGAGAGGCCCTCACACACAGGGGGGGGGGCTCACACAGAGAGGCCCTCACACACAGGGGGGGGGGGGGCTCACACAGAGAGGCCCTCACACACAGGCAGGCTCTCACACACAGGGGGGAGGGCCTCACACAGAGAGGCCCTCACACACAGGGGGGGGCCTCACACAGAGAGGCCCTCACACACAGGGGTCTCTCACACACAGAGAGGCCCTCACACACAGGGGTCTCTCACACACAGGGGACTCTCACACACAGGGAGGCCTCTCACACAGGGAGGCCCTCTCACACACGGGGGGCTCTCTCACACACAGGGAGGCCCTCTCACACACGGGGGGCTCTCTCACACACATGGGGACTCTCTCACATGCACAGGGGGGCTCACACAGGGTGCTCTCACACATAGAGGCTCTCTAACACACAGGGGCTCTCTCACTCACACAGGCTCTCCCATACACAGGTGCCCCCAGCAGAGTCCGACCTTACCTCAGGTGCCCTCAGCAGAGTCCATCCTTACATTAGGGTGACCAGACATCCCCAGTTTCAGGGGACAGTCCCCTGATTGAGGACACTGTCCCCGGACCAAGTCTGTCCCTGGTTTTGTCCCCAGATTGGATTTATTGGGGGCAGGGGCAAATTCAAATACAATCAGTGCAGAATTCAAATTTAAAAAAATAGAATTACACACCTCCGCTCCGCCGTGCCTACTATCATAGGGGGGTTGTATTTTTTCCATTATATGTGCCCCTTTCTGATGACCATGTGCTGGTCAGATCGGAGGGAATATTTCTTCAGCTCCGCTCGCATGTTCTTCTGCCTTGGCTCAAGGCCCGACCAGCCGCCTGTCTGTTTATCTCCTTGCCTTGTCTCGTGGAGTGATCTTCCTACGCTCCCCACCCAGTAGTAGCCCGGGCCCAGAGAGTAAGACTGTGAAAGGGGCGGTGATGGGCAGAGAGTCGTTGATTTCCGCCATTACTAGTAAAAAAAAAAGTCCCGGATTTAATTTGAAAAATCTGGTCACCTTACCTTACATCAGGTGCGCCCAGCAGAGCCCGTCCTTACATCAGGTGCCACCAGCAGAGTCCGTCCTTACATTGGGTGCCCCCAGCAGAGTCCGTCCTTACACCAGGTGCCACCAGCAGAGTCCGTCCTTACATTGGGTGCCCCCAGCAGAGTCCGTCCTTACACCAGGTGCCACCAGCAGAGTCCATCCTTACATCAGGTGCGCCCAGCAGAGCCCGTCCTTACAACAGGTGCACCCAGCAGAGCCCGTCCTTACATCAGGTGCGCCCAGCAGAGTCTATCCTTACATCAGGTGCCACCAGCAGAGCCCGTCCTTACATCAGGTGCGCCCAGCAGAGCCCATCCTTACATTAGCTGCGCCCAGCAGAGTCCGCCCTTACATTGGGTGCCCCAAGCAGAGTCCATCCTTACATCAGGTGCGCCCAGCAGAGCCCGTCCTTACAACAGGTGCACCCAGCAGAGCCCGTCCTTACATCAGGTGCGCCCAGCAGAGCCCATCCTTACATTAGGTGTGCCCAGCAGAGCCCGTCCTTACATCAGGTGCGCCCAGCAGAGCCCGTCCTTACATCAGGTGCGCCCAGCAGAGCCCGTCCTTACATCAGGTGCGCCCAGCAGAGCCCGTCCTTACATCAGGTGCGCCCAGCAGAGCCCGTCCTTACATTAGGTGCGCACAGCAGAGCCCGTCCTTACATCAGGTGCGCCCAGCAGAGCCTGTCCTTACATCAGGTGCCCCCGGCTGAGTCCGTCTTTACATTGGGTGCCCCCAGCAGAGTCCATCCTTACATCAGGGGCATGACAGGTCCTCTTTATTCTCATAAATACATGTATAGCGCTATGACAGGTCATCTTCATACATTTATAGAGCCATGACAGGTCATCTTCATACATTTATAGAGCCATGACAGGTCATCTTCATACATTTATAGAGCCATGACAGGTCATCTTCATACATTTATAGAGCCATGACAGGTCATCTTCATACATTTATAGAATAGAGCCATGACAGGTCCTCTTTCTTCATACATTTATAGAGCCATGACAGGTCCTCTTTCTTCATACATTTATAAAGCCATGACAGGTACTCTTTCTTCATACATTTATAGAGCCATGACAGGTCCTCTTTCTTCATACATTTATAGAGCCATGACAGGTCCTCTTTCTTCATACATTTATAGAGCCATGACAGGTCCTCTTTCTTCATACATTTATAGAGCCATGACAGGTCATCTTCATACATTTATAGAATACAGCCATGACAGGTCCTCTTTCTTCATACATTTATAGAGCCATGACAGGTCCTCTTTTTTCATACATTTATAGAGCCATGACAGGTCATCTTCATACATTTATAGAATACAGCCATGACAGGTCCTCTTTCTTTATACATTTATGGAGCCATGACAGGTCCTCTTTCTTCATACTCTTTATACTAAGACATTGTATTATGTAATCTACAGAAGTCATAACACGGGGGTGACAACACCCCGCACTAGGCCGCACACACTGGTGACCCCTCTGTTCCCTGCCCTGCACGGGAGAGCCGCTGATCACATGACCGCACGTCACATGACTTGCCCGTCCAACATGGCGGCGTCCGACAACCCGCAGTGGAACGATAGAGCAGAGGAGCTGCACCGGAGGTTGGCCGGGTTGCTGGAGGCGGACAGTGACGGTGAGGAGCGGAGGTGATGGGGGAGTAGCAGAGGGAGTTCCCATAACATTTCATGACAGATTTGTATGGAAGGGGGATGCAGGTGTGATCGATCAGGGGGCATTCATGGGACATGAGCACTTCTCAGCCTTCTACATGGTGCAGGTGACATTATAAGCAGGAAGTGTGTGGACACCGGATCATAGAAGGGGAAGACAGAGGCTTCATAATCCGGGGATTCAGGACGTCTCCTCTGCTTTGTTTATGTTCTGTAGTCTGCAGTCCCTGCATTGCTTGGACTCTATACAGACTGCAGACAGCCCTGCATGACCAATGTACAATCTTCCTAAGGTTCATGTCCGATGGGAGAATTGGGTGCAGAGATTAAACGCTAATGCCAGCGGTGCAGCTCGCCATTTCATTGATGGAGTCAGTGACGATGTTGCTCCACCATTGCGCTGTTCTCCGCTACAACTCTCTCTCCTTCCACAATTGGGGCAAATTTCTATAGAGATGTATTTATCGTCAGGCGATATCATTACTATACATTTTACCGCTAGAGCAAAACGTTGCAAAAGCTCAGCAACATGTCGATTTAGAAATGTAAGCATCAGCCGCCATTTACATCAGAGTGTAAAATGTGTTTTTATTTATTTTCATTTTTTTTTTGCACTCATTTGTCCTTTCAGGCTTGATCATTTTTGTTTTAGCCAATGGAAATGTACTGACTATGGCGGCTTTTTGTGTCCCTCTCTTCCATTCTTAAAGGAGTTGTAAAGGAATTTTTTTTTTTTTTTTTTTTAAATGACTGTTTACAGGGTATAGAGACATAATAGTTAACTGATTCCTTTTTAAAACGATTACAAATAGATAAAAATCAATCATATAATCAACCTACAGTTCTAGTTTCGTTTTTGCATGTTATTTCCTGCTTTTGTGATGTACAGAGCCACAGAGCCAATACAGGGCAGTGATGGTCTGTAAAACGAAACTGATTGGTGCTGAGGAGTTTTAGACACACAGTAATCACACCTCCTTGATTAGTGACCACAGAGAGAAAGCTCCCATGACTTTTTGCATTAGGAAACAGACAACCAGGAAGTGTGCAGAACGGAGAAGAATTACAGCAACATCATAGCAAAAACAAGCAATGAGGACATGAAACCAGGACTGCAGTACGGTAAAGGAAGCTATTTAGCTAAAAAAAAAACTTTTCCTTTAGTGACCCTTTAAGTCTTATACACACGATCGGACTTCCATCGCTGTGGATTTTTGTCTGGGTGTTGGCTGTGAACTTGGTATGCATTTTCAGCCAACATTCACCAAATCATGTGGTTTTTCAGCTCTTTAACGCCACGCTTTGGGCAACTTCTGCTATTGTCTGATGTTTAGCATTGGTTCTGAGCATGCTCGTTTGAATGTTGGATATTAGTCCGATGGACTTGTGTACACATGATCGGATTATCTTCCATTGGACATTTGTTGTTGGAAAGTTTGAGAGCATTCACAGCGAACATTTGTCTGTTAAAAAAAACAAAACCAATCGTCCGATGGAGCATACAGATGGTCAGATTGTCAGATAAAACACGTCCGTCGGACCGTTGTAAAAAAGTCTGATCGTGTGTAAGGGGTTTTAGAAGCTGTACAATATCTTCCATCTATAAATGGAAGGTCCACCTTCTCCATTCATAGATCGTTTATCACTACAGGGAGGCCAGAGATTTTCAGATTTCCACTATGATAGCCTCAGCTCTAGGGACGCTTTGCCACTTACCACATTTACAGACCGGCCATTTCTGCCACTTATTGTATTTTTTGCTAGAGAATCACTTGGAACCCCCAATCATTATATATATATATATATATATATATATATATATATATATATATTATACAAATATTTTTTTTCTTTCAAGCAGAAGCCCTAGAGAATAAATTAGTGGGATTTGCATTTTTTTTTGTTACACAATATTTGCGTAGTGGTTTTTCAAACATAATTTTGTGGGGGGGGGGGGGGGGGAGAATAAACTTTTTTTAATGCAAATAAACACAATACATAACTCAGTTTATTTTGGTAAGATATAAAAGATGATGTTACACAGAGTAACTAGATACCAAACATGTCACACTTTAAAATTGCGCACGCTTGTACAACAGTGACATGCCTGAAGCTGTGTAAGGGGCCCCATCATTCCTGTTGGTGGCACCTCTGTGGTGTGAATGGAGCCTTGGCACACATTTTGGTGCGGTTGTATGATGTGACGGAATAGAGATCGCTCTGTGAACATGCACAATATAATGCATTTTTACAGAACTTGAATCTTCACTGGGGTCATAGATCTAAAGACGTGTATATTAGGCGTATTATACATTTCTAGTTTATTAAAGAATTGCGGTTCATCAAGCTTCATCCTTTGCGGTACAGCTTAGTATAGCACCTTATACAATATTCATAGCATTTAGAATAATAGAATAGTCCATTACCACTCATTATCAATTCCTGGAATAACACTTTGTTTCTCACATAATGGAGAAGAAATCATGTTTTTGTGTTCCTGTGGGGTATAGGAAACCAGTGAGTGTGTTTCAGCGTGTGTGCAATGCCAGGATCCTGCAGACAATCGGTACATCTGTCTGCCCGTACCTCAGGGTTCGACAAATTACGGGCGCCAGGTCGCTGTTGCGCCTAGAATTATCGACCTGGCAGCAGAGTTGGGGTATCCTGTGCGCATCGGACGCCCGCCCCCCCACTCGTAGTGCTGCGATGGCCGCTAATTGAGGCCGCGGCTTTGCGGCCTATGCTTCCTAGGGGACTGGAGCGAGGCAGTGGCGTACTAAGCGAGAAGTGGGCCGCCCCGAGTGACACCCACTGGGGGGTGTCAGGCCGGCGGCGCCCCTCCCGCGACTGAAGACAGTGCCGCGGGTTTAGGCAGCGGCAGCAAGGAGCAGGCACAGGACACGAGGTAGTGGCTTTGCGGAGGGTATTGCGAGCTTCCCCCCAGCCAGTCAGTTGCGTCGGCTCCCGGGTGTGCCATCACATTCTCTCCTCTCCGTGGTCACGGCTCTGATCAGTCTCTGCAGTGGCGAGAGCAGAGTGAAGCCGCCTCCCCTCCTCCGTTATGTCTACACAGTGCTGTGCATGCAGGAGGAGGGGGAGGCGGCTTCACTCTCTGCTCTGACAGTGGCTGCCCAGACTGGTCAGAGCCGCGACCACAGAGAGGATGAGATCATCATGGTCCCGGGTCTGCCGACTGGCTAAGGTGCGGGTCGTCTTTTTTGGCAGGAATGACTGTAAAAAAAAATAAGCATGTGGCTGGGACTTTATTGACACCTTTAAACTTGAGTAAACATAGTATAACATATACAAAATCCTAAAATCACAAGATTATTTATTTAACAACAACTAAAAAATATATATCATGTAATCCTGAATGCCCCCAGAGTTGCTGATAGATTGACTGTACATACAGGCTATAATATACAGAATCCAATTAATAGCAACCCTTGTGACCAATACCCAGCAGTAGTGGAGTCAGTGGGCTTCTGAGTGAGTCAGTTGAAGTCCCCATTCTAGAGCTAGAATTATTGCTCTCGCACTAACGATCGTGATGATACCTCACATGTGTGGTTTAAATACTGTTTACATACATATGCGGACGCTACTCACATATGTGTTCGCTTCTGCTCGCGAGCCCTGCCGTACCTTCATACGGACAGTTACTACAGAGCAGAAGGAATCAATGAACTGCTAGAGTGTCCACCAGCACCCATTGAGAACTACAAGCCATCTGTTGCGGTAACAAATGAGACATGTAGTTCATTTATTAAAGTGGTTGTAATCCCTAATAAAAAAATAAATAAAACAACCCTGCAAGACACAGGCATAATGAGCTAGTATGCATAGCTCATGATGATTTACGTACCTTAGATCGAAGCTCCTGCAGTGGTCCTTATCCCCCCCCCCCCCTGGCGGTGACATCTCTCCCAGGGGTTACTTATGGGTATCGCGGCTTTGGCGCTGTGATTGTCTGGAGCCGCGATGATGTCACTCTTATGCATGGGCTCGTGAGCCACCGGTAACAGCACGCGGACTAAAACAACGGCACATAGGTGCCATTTCTTCAGTTTGCCCCAGTGCGCATGTGCCATGCAGGGGACAGGGGATATCTTTTAAACCGTGCAGGTTTAGGAGATATCCTGGGTAGCTACAGGTAAGCCTTTATATGGGCTTACATGTAACATAAAGGGGTCAATTCACAAAGAGAAATGTTATTGGTTTTCTTCAGGTGTTAAATTAGCACTCCTTATTTAACGCTAGCAAACATGGTATTCACGAAAGCTATAATCGTTATTTAACATAGTCGTTATGGTTTTCAACTGACTCTTTAACCAATCGTTATGCTAACTACTCAGACGTTATTAACATTTGGGACGTTAAAATAACTCTTGAGATCGTTAAATAATGCTGGAGAGATGCATTCTGGGAGCAGAAGGGGAGGAGAACAGCTGCATGTGGAAAAGAGCAGATGCAGAGAGAGAGAGAGAGACACAAGCAATACACATGGAGATTGAGCATGTGATGTGCAAAACTTCTAGTGTGTGTTTTTCTAAAGCCATGTGTATTTCCTCATACAGAGAATAAATCATGGGAGATGATAATAGGAATTTAGCTATCACCTGGGTTTCAGAAAAGTCATCCAAAATAGTATGTGAACGGAATACACATTTATAAATCTGAACAACATTCTAACGTGTTCTTCTTCGTCTCTGGATAATTTTAAGTTCAAATAGAGCACGGTTCTATCTTGCCCAACACTATTAAAAACTTCACTACACTACAAAAATCGCTAAAAGCTTCCTCTAACAACAAAATATCGCCTGAGAAATGTCATAACGCCACCCTGAGGGAGGTGTTAATTTAACGATTGCTTAACTGTCAAAAAAATCTTTGTGAATTGCACTTCTGTACATATTAAATAACGATTTGACTCTTTAAAATAACGATTTGACTCTTTAAAATAACGATTTGACTCTTTAAAATAACGATTTGACTCTTTAAAATAACGATATTTTTGGGGGGATATTTATTATAGCAAAAAGTAAAAAATATTTGTTTTTTTCAAAATTGACGCTCCATTTTTGTTTATAGCGCAAAAAATAAAAACCGCAGAGGTGATAAAATACCATAATAAGAAAGCTCTATTTGTGGGGAAAAAAGGACGCCAATTTTGTTTGGGAGTCACGTCGCACGATCGCGCAATAGTCAGTTAAAGCGACGCAGTGCCGAATCACAAAAAGTGGCCCGGTCATTGACCAGCAAAATGGTCCGGGACTGAAGTGGTTAAAGTGGAGTTTACATCCCCAAAATGTTTCTTTCATTATTGTGCTTATTAGACCTAAAAAGGGAAAATACATTTTTTTTTTTTTTACTGATCTGGAAATGCCTGTTGCTATGCTGTTCCACGAAATCTGCCTTTGGAATCCCCTAGGATTCTGACATCATCTCCCTCTAATTCTCCTGGGAAATGTGTGTCATCATTTCCCAGGATGCAGTGCGCTACAAATTTATCACTCCCCATCCAAGACTTCCAAGAGGTAAGTGCTTGTGGGCTTCACAATGCCCACAAGCAAAATGACAACGGTGTGGGCATAGTTTTAAAAACGATCTTTTTTGAATAACTGCGGAGCGGCGGCGGATTGTAAAATAGTAAGTGACCGGATTTATAGTATAAAAACGCATGATGAAAGGACATGCATTTAAAAAATGCTAATTGTGGTTGGAACTCCCCTTTAATCTTTAGGCCTTAACCGCTTGCCGACCAGCCGTCCTAGTCATACGGCGGCAGGTCGGCTCTCCTGGGCGAGAGCCCGTAACTCTACGTCGGCACTTTCGACGGCCACTAGGGGGCGCGTGTGCGCCGCCGGCAGCCCGCTCACCCCCGAGTTCTGTGCGCAAGCACGATCGCCGCCGGGCACCCGCGATTGCTCGTTACAGAGCGGGGAGTGTAAACACATAGCTCTCGTTCCTGTCAGCGGGGGAAACGCTGATTTTCTGTTCATACAATGTATGAACAGAAGATCAGTGATTCCCCCTAGTGAGGCCACCCCCCCATACAGTTAGAACACACCCAGGAACACACTTAACCCCTTCCCTGCCCCCTAGTGTTAACCCCTTCACTGCCAATGGCATTTTTATAGTAATACAATGCATTTTTATAGCATTGATCGCTAAAAAAATGCCAATGGTCCCAAAAGTCAAGTGTCCGCCATAAGGTCGCAGTACTGAAAAAAAACGCTGATCGCCGCCATTACTAGTAAAAAAATAAATAAATAATAAAAATGCCATAAAACTACCCCCTATTTTGTAAACGCTATACCTTTTGCGCGAACCTTGCGCGAATCAATGAACGCTAATTGCGATTTTTTTTTTTTTTTTTTTTTTTTTTTTTTTTTTTTACGAAAAAATTGTAGAAGAATACGTATCGGCCTAAACTGAGTAAAAAAAAGTTTTTTTTTATATATTTTTGGGGGATATTTATTACAGAAAAAAGTAAAAAAACATTGCATTTTTTTCAAAATATTCGCTCTATTTTTGTTTATAGCGCAAAAAATAAAAACCGCAGAGATGATCAAATACCACCAAAAGAAAGCTCTATTTGTGGGGAAAAAAGGACGCCAATTTTGTTTGGGAGCCACGTCGCACGACCGCGCAATTTTCAGTTAAAGCGACGCAGTGCCGAATCGCAAAAAGTGCTCTGGTCGTTGGGCAGCAATATGGTCCGGGGCTGAAGTGGTTAAATAATCTTTTAAACATATGTGCAAAAACGGCAATGAAAGGGTTAAAGCCCATTAAAACCCTCACAGAATTAAAGCAGAACTTCAGTATTTTTTTCGTCTTTCCATCTAGTAAATCTTCTGCCCTTGTTGTTGTTGTTTTAACTTTGGATAGTGAAACCATTTTTTTTTTTTGCCAATAAATCCCTTATACAGCCCACTTCCTGTTTCTTGTCTGATAAAAAGCCTAGGCTTATGACATCATGCACAGCTCTCTGACTGTGAGTGTTTACCAGGAAGGGAGGGGGGATGAGTCATAAGAGAGCCAATGAGGGCTGCAGAGCTGGAGGTGTGTCTGTGTAAATCCAGAAAGTGAACAGGCAGCAGCTTCAGCTGCCCACAGTTAAAATGATTGCAGCCAGACTCAGTGGAGGGGAATTTCTGCAGCATATTTGGTAAGTACAGAATCACAGTATATATAAAATATGCAAAGTGGTTGGAGGGAAGCTTCAGAATGGCAAAGATGTTTGTATTGCAAATTATGTGAGCAGACTGCAGTTCATCTAGCCGGTGGGGACACAACCAGCACTAATGACCTAAAGCATCATAACCCTTTACACTGTAAAAAAGCAAAAGAAAGGATGCACCAGCCGCATTATCTTTATACACCATTTATTGATCGGATAAAAGCAAGTATCATAAATTTAAAGTAATATTAACCGCTTAAGAACCGCCTCCTGCACATTTACGTCGGCAGAATGGCACGGCTGGGCACATGCACGTACAGGGACGTCCTCTATAGTGCTCAGCTGTGGGTCGCAGGCGCGTGCCCGCGACCTGGTCCGAAGCTCCGGGACCCGCGGACCCGATCGCCGCTGGAGTGCCGCGATCGGTCCCCGGAGCTGAATAATGGGGAGAGCCGTGTGTAAACCCCATTCTTCACTGTGGTGGCGTCATCGATCGTGTGTTCCCTTTTATAGGGATACACAATCAATGACATCACACCTACAGCCACACCCCCCTTCAGTTAGAAACACAGATGAGGTCACACCTAACCCCTTCAACGCCCCCTTGTGGTTAACTCCCAAACTGCAATTGTCATTTTCACAGTAAACAATGCATTTTTAATGCATTTTTTTGCTGTAAAAATGACAATGGTCCCAAAAAGGTGTCAAAATTGTCCGAAGTGTTCGCCATAATGTCACAGTCACGAAAAAAACGATGATCGCTGCCATTAGTAGTAAAAAAAAAAAATATGCAATAAAACTATCCCCTATTTTGTAAACGCTATAAATTTTGCGCAAACCAACCGATAAACGATTATTGCGTTCCCCCCCCCCCCCCCAAAACTATGTAGAAGAATACGTATCGGCCTAAACTGAGGAAAAAAAAAATGTTTTTTATATATTTTTGGGGGATATTTATTATAGAAAAAGTAAAGAATATTGAATTTTTTTCAGAATTGTCGCTCTTTTTTTGTTTGTAGCACAAAAAATAAAAACTGCAGAGGTGATTTAAATACCACCAAAAGAAAGCTCTATTTGTGGGAAACAAAGGACGCCAATTTTGCTTGGAAGGCAATTTGCACGACCGCTCAATTGTCAAAGCGACACAGTGCTGAATTGCAAAACCTGGCCGGGTCCTTTAGCTGCCTAAAGGTCCTAAAGGCCCCACCACCTCTCTCTCTTTATTGGCTCACTGGCTATGATTGACAGCAGCAGTCTCAGCCAATGAGGAGGGAGACTCCCCGGAGAGCCAATACTCTTGTGCGTATCACTGGATCGTGATGGGGCTCAGGTAATTATTGTGGGGGGGGGGGGGCGGGGGTGCTGCACAGATAAGGTTTTTTTTTTACCTTCATGTATAGAATGCATGATGGTAAAAAACCTTGGCCCAGATTCACAGAGCGATTACGCCTGCGCAACAGGAGATGCGCGTGCGTAAGTCGAAATGTGCGTTTCGTTGCGCGGCATCCACAGAACGAGATACGCAAAAAATCGAAACATTTTTTTGTCCCGCGTAATTTCGTTAGACTGGCGCATCCTTCCGCGCAAAAGTGCGCTAGACACACCATTGATTTGCTAGTCAAATATGCTAATGAGGGACTTACGGGAATCTACAAAACAACGTTGGGGCAGCGCAGGCGACGCAGTGTGCGCAACAGCAAAATGTCCTGTCTAAAATTAGAGCTGATAAAAGCTGGTCTAAAAAGAGAAAAAAAGTCTACTTGTTAGATAAAGCAACACTGTTAGTGAGCAGCTCAGCAGTCACACGTGTTGCACAACAATCTGTATGCCAACATGCCAGGGGCATCGTCGCACATAGCTATACTACTGACTTTAGATGAACAAAGAAGGATGAGGGCACGGAGGATGGCACGGGAGAGGATATACCGCACCCGCATAGACCTGTTTGGCATGAGTGATTCTGAGGTGTTTCGCATCTTCAGATTCACCCCTCATGCCATCCTGGAATTAATCACAACCCTGCAGGAGGACATCACCAGCCCAACACACCGCTCACATGCAGTGCAGCCACTGGTCAAGGTACTGGCAACACTCCATTTCCTTGCCAGTGGCTCTTTTCAGCGTACAAGTGGAGTGGTGGCTGGGATGTCACAGTCCTCCATGAGCAGATGTGTGCACCAGGTTGTCCCTGCAATTCTCAGATGCATGGCCAACCAAATCATCAAACCAACCACTGAGGACCTGCGGCTGAAGGCAATGACAGATTTCTACAGAATTGCCAGATTCCCACGCAATGTGGGGGCCATTGATTGCACACATGTGGCACTCCAGCCCCCCCAGGAGACAGAGCACATGTACCGCAATCGGAAGCATTGGCATTCCATCAATGTACAGGTGATAGTCGATGCCCAAGGCCTCATATGGCACGTCCGTGCCAAACACCCAGGGTCCAGCCATGACAGCTACATATACAATCAATGCCACATCCGAATGGAATTCGATCAGAACGTGTATGGGGACACCTGGCTGGTTGGTGAGTGACATGGGAGTCAGGCATGACTATCCCCTCCCATGATGCACACATCACAAGGGCCACATGCATGACTAACATCCTCCTGTCTTTTCCCTTACAGGTGACTCTGCATAATCACTGGGACCCCATCTCATGACTCCTATCCGGAACCCCCAAACCCCAGGAGAGGAAAGATACAATCAAGCACATGCCCAAACATGAGCAGTGGTGGAGCGCACCTTTGGCCTCCTAAAGTCACGTTTCCGATGCCTGGATAAGTCTGGGGGTACCCTCTTGTATTCCCCAAACTTCGTGTGCCAGATCATCGGTGCATGTTGCATGCTGCACAACTTCGCAGAAAGAAAGGGCCTGCAGATTGACCTACGTGATGACCTGACCCCTGAACCAGACAATCCCCCCCTAACCGAGGCTACCCCGTCTTCTGAGGGAAGAGCAGCCAGGAGACAGCTCACATTGGGCATCTTTGCACGTTAAACATACACATTAATCATGGCACAATGAGAATGCATGCATGCACAACACTGTGGTCCCTAGCACATACACCCCACATCCACATCAAATTGGATTGGCACCAGTCCACCATGCAGGACTTGTGAGCAGCAACGCCACGCCAAGGCTCCAATTATGTCACTGTACATTCATACACCATTCACACGGACCTGGGGATCACTTCTCCCTGGTCCTGGGGAACCCTTCTCCACCAAAATTGAGGGTGACACCCCTTTTCCGGCAGGAATGTCACCCCCACATTCACACAGCATTCACAACCCAAAAAAAAATGACCTGCAAAAGCAAACAATTTTCAGCAAAAAATAAAAATAAAAAATATTTAAAATAAAAAATATAAAAAAATAAAAAAAAAGGGGGAAAAACAAATTATTGCCCTTTGCGTGAGCCACGCCTGGGGTGCCCCCGCCTTCTCAGGGGAGACTCATGGGGAAGGGGTAAAACCGGGGAAGGAGGAGCAGCCCCTGATCTCTGCCCACCTGGCGGCCTGCCCTCCAAGGCCACGGCTATTCTGTCCAGGGCAGCACCAATTGTTGCCGTGTTGGCCTGGATAGCCAGGGTAAGGGCCCTCACATCCTGCCCAACGCCTGCTGATGTCGTCTGCAGTTCATTTAGGCAGGTTGTGAAAGCCCGGGAGTGGGAGTCCAGGTTCCCCAGCGTATCCTTGATGGAGGACAGGCTCTCCTCCATCCGCACCAATGTCTGGCTGACCTGTCCCAGATGGCGGGTCTGGAGGAACTGGTCCCTTCTCAGAGTGGCGGGCAGGAGATCGGCCACCCCCCTGGTGGTCTGGGATGACATCCTGCCTCCAGCTGATGCTTGTGGCCGGGGAGAAGGGGAGGCCCTTGTGAGGGGAGCCATGTTGGGGGAGGAGGGGGGGGGGGCTCCCCCTTAGGGAGGCCTGCCTGCTGCCAGCCAGAGGGGAAGAGTCCTCAAAAACCAAACGTCTAGTGCCTGACATGGACTCCTCCTCCTCATGATTCTCCTCCTCCTCATGATTCTCCTGCTCCTCTTGAACCTCCTCCGCGGACTCCGGCCTTGTTGGGGGGGCCTTATTAGGCTGCTGTCCTGGGGTTAGTGCGGTCAGGCCAGATGGCCCTGCACCCTCCTGCACATCTGTGGATGACACAAAACATTCACAGGTTGGAGGATCCACACACTTGCCACATATTCCCTTTCACCCCCTCCCCCACACATGCTACACACCTGATATTAAAAAAAAAAACAACTTACCTGGCACCACGGGCTCCGGACTTGAGTCAAAGCCGGGCAGGCCCTCAACTTCATGCCGATGAAAGGTCAGGGCCACCGCACGCTCCTCCGCTGTCAGCCTAATACGGCATGGTGGGTCCCCTCCTGTGCCCCTGGCATGGGCATGCATTCTGGCCAGCTTCTGTTTGACCAGACGCCGGAGGTCATTGATTTTTTTGTCAATCCCAGACCTGGTCCGTGTCTCCCCCTGCCCCGCTGAATTCACCTGGTCAGTGATCCTATCCAAAATCTCCCTCCTCCTGGCCGGGGTGGTGTTGGCACTCTCTGGGCCGTGGAGGTAACGCCCAAACTCGCTAATGGCCCGGGCAAGAATTTGTTTTTCCACAACTGTAAAATTCAGCTTTCGCTTTCTCAGTCATCCTTCCAAAAAAACTCAGTCCCAGTCAACAAAATTCACGCACACAAACAAGCCCAACCAATAAAAAAAAAACACACACAGAGAGAAAACTACTCAGCAAGAAACAGTCACCAAAAAACAAAACAAAAATACAGCAGGAAAAGAAAGAAACACAAATATATCAAACACAATCAAACAAACAGTCTCTCAAACACTTATCAAAAACCACTTTCAAAAATCTACTAACAAACACTTGATCACACAGAACACTAATCTGACAACTACAAAACACACCGCAACGAACAACAAGAACAAAAGCACTTGGTTAAATGGGAAGGGTCACAAAGGGATGTACTTTTGCAATGCAAGTGCGTTTGTGTGTGTCTATTTATGCTGTTTGCGTAGTTCACAACGTTGCCCTAGTCCATTTCCAATTTCACTGATTGCGCTGCTCCCGAGTTGTGAGCATGCGCACAGCGGAGCTGACATGGTATGCTTCAAGCGCGCATGCGCGAGCCGGCCGGCCCTTCATTTGCATGGGGTCACGGCTCATTTCAATGTAACACGCCCACGTCCTTCCCAATTTGTATTACTCCTCCTTACGCCTCTGAAAAAACGTTACGCATGCGCAATTTCCTGCGCAAAAGCTACGAGAATAGGGTGATTACGCGACAAAATTGCGCAAGTCTAACGTAAAGGCGGTGCGCTACGCCGGTCCAATAATGCGCAGATGTACCTGAATCTGGGCCCTTGAGCTTTTAGAAGCACTTTAATCCAGAAACGGTAATGCCAGAACCACGGCTCTGTCATGGGAAGGAGCCAAACGGGTCTTTGTAGCTTCCGGATTATATTGATGAGCGTGTTCATAAATAGGTTTGTCAGCATATTTGCTTTTATCTTATCAGTAAAGTATATTCAGTATAAGGAGGCTGGTGCTCCATTCCTTTTGTTTTCACAGCGTGCAGTGCATTAGGACTACCCCAGCCCTAAGAGGGCAGCAAAGGGTGGTTTTCATTTGAGACTATAACCACTTCCATACCAGGCAGTTACGCACCTTCCAGCCCAAGCCAATTTTCAGCTTTCAGCACTGTCACAATTTGAATGACAATTGCACGGTCATGCTACACTGTACCCAAATGAAATTTTTGATCATTTTGTTCCCACAAATAGAGATTTATTTTGGTGCGATTTAAATTTTTTGCGCAGCAACTAAAAAATGACCGAAATTTTTGAAAAAAAAAATATATGTTTTTATTTTCTGTAATTTTTTTTGTAAATAAGGACTGACGCCCCGCGTCACCGATCGCTCCGCGCCCCCATGAAATCCTGCAGGACGTCAATAGACGTCCAGTCAGGATTTCACAACCACTTCCCAGACATCAATTGACCGGGCGGGAAGCGGTTAAAGCAGAACAGAAGCAGATAGGATCAGTTGACTTTGAGGGCCACACTTGAGAAGCGCAGGCGAATGTTTTTCAGGACTATTGGATGTCTAACCCTTCCCTGGTAAACCCATAACTAAATAAATAGGTTCCGGCTGGATTTCCATGCTAAAGCCTGTTTTTCTTTGTTCAACAGATCCACTTTTATTAAAGGCATCTGCAACACTCCAGAGTTTGAAGGACACGTGTTCCAGAGACACCCAGAACTGTAACAGATTATCATGCTTGCGCCTCTATGGTCAGGTGACGTATTCTCACAATGTCGTCTGTGGCATTAATCATAATTGTACATGAATAAAGCACATGGATTTTAAAGTGGTTGTAAAGGCTGAAAGTTCTTTACCTTTTGCATTCTATGCGTGAAGGTAAACAACCTTCTCTGTGCGCTGGCCCCCCTTTAATACTTACCCAAGCCCCATCTCGATCCAGCGATAAGCACAAGAGCAGAGGCTTTCCTGGGTCTCTCCACTCTCATTGGCTGAGAGACAGCAGTGAGATCCATTGGCTCCCGCTGCTGTCAATCACAGGCAGTGAGGAGGGGGTGGGGCCGAGCCACGCTCTGTGTGTCTTATGGACACATAGACTGCTTGGAAGCAAGCATGCACGAGTCCTCTTATAGCAAGCAGCTTGTTATGGGGGCACTCAGCAAGGGGAGGGGCCAGGAGTGCTGGTAAGGGACCTGAGAAGAGGGGGATCGAGGCTGCTCTGTACAATACCATTGCACAGAGCAAGTACGGTGTGTGTGTGTGTGTTTTTTTTCTTTATTACTAAAGGGGTTGTAAAGGAAAACTTTTTTTTTTCATAATAAGCATCCTTTACCTGCAGACATTCCTCTTTTCACTTCCTCATTGTTTGTTTTTGCTCAGAAGTTGCTCTATTTCTTCTCTATTCTGTTCACTTCCTGCTTGTCTGATTGTTACTCACCACCATGAAGGGAGGCTTTACTGCAGTGGTCAGTGATGTGCTCGCCTCCTGGGAACTACATCTGTGCGGCAGGATGCTCTCTACGTGTTAGAGACTTCAAGGAGGTACCCTGTAGTGTGCTTATTGGACTGAGGCTTTAGTACCCCTATCCAGGTGCTTCACTGATACTATTTCCTCCAACACTTTTAAGCCTTACCAGTCAGCCCGCTTCATTACTATGGGTCCAACGTCCTCTTTCTTCAGGATCCTAACAGGACTCCTCTGCTGGTCAGCTAATGAAAATGGTTCACATTATACAGGCAATGATGGTTGTTTTTTTTGTTTTTTTCTTCTCAACCCAGCGATCAAATAGAAGGGGTGGGATGAGGGTTACATTCATCCTGGGGTTGGGCTTTAACCACTAAAGGACCGCCTCCTGCACATTTACGTCGGCAGAATGGCATGGCTGGGCACATGCAGGTACATCCTCTTTAAGTGCCCACTTGTGGGTGGCGGGCCCGCGACTCGGTCCAAAGCTCCGTGACCGTGGGACCCGCGGACCCAATCGCTGATGGAGTCCTGCGATCAGTCCCCGGAGCTGAAGAACGGAGAGAACCGTGTGTAAACACAGCTTCCCCGTTCTTCACTGTGGCGGCGTCATCGATCGTGTGATCCCTTTTATAGGGAAATACAATCGATGACGTCACACCTACAGCCACACCCCCCTTACAGTTAGAAACAGAGATGAGGTTATACATAACCCCTTCAGCGCCCCCTTGTGGTTAACTCCCAAACTGCAACTGTCATTTCCACAGTAAATAATGCATTTTAAATGGTCCCAAAAATGTGTTAAAATTGTCCGAAGTGTCCACTATAATGTTGCAGTCACGAAAAAAATCGCTGATTGCCGCCATTAGTAGTAAAAAAAAAAAAATTATAATAAAAATGCAATCCCCTATTTTTTAAACGCTATAAATTTTGCGCAAACCAAACGATAAACGCTTATTGTGATTCCCCCCCCCCCCCAAAAAAAAATAGGTAGAAGAATACGTATCGGCCTAAACTGAGGAAATTTTTTTTTTTTTAGATATATTTTTGGGGGATATTTATTATAGCAAAAAGTAAAAAATATTGCATTTTTTTCAAAATTGTCGCTCTATTTTCGTTTATAGCGCAAAAAATAAAAACCGCAGAGGTGATCAAATACCACCAAAAGAAAGCTCTATTTGTGGGAAAAAAAGGACGCCAATTTTGTTTGGGCGCCACGGCGCACGACCGCGCAATTGTCAGTTAAAGCAACGCAGTGCTGGAAGCTGAAATCTCGCCTGGGCAGGAAGGGGGTAAAACCTTCTGGGGCTGAAGTGGTTAAAGTAAATTTCCACTTTTGCAGCCAACTTGGAATAACACCTAATTTTTGATTTGTTACATGTTTACACAATATTACTTAAAAAAATATATATATATAAAAATTTAATTGCAGCTTATCTTTTTTACCTTGTAGAAAGAAGATATTTTTATTTATTTTTTATTTATTTTTACCACTTTACAATAGAGACATATGATTGGTGGTATGCATGTGTAATTTGTTTTAACACCAGAGTTTTTAAAGTGGTTCGAAAGCCTAAACATTTTTTACCTATTTTTTTTTTTCCTCCTAAATAGCTTCCTTTACCTTAGTGCAGTCCTCCTTCACTTACCCCATCCTTCTATTTTGCTTTTAAATGTCCTTTTCTTTATCGTACATCACGGGACACAGAGCGCATAGCCATTACATATGGGTTATATGGGTACCTTCAGGTGTGGACACTGGTGTAATCAACTTCACAGGAAGTTCCTCCCTATATAACCCCCTCCCACTGAGAGTGCTTCAGTTTTTTCGCCAGTGTCTTAGGTGTTGGTCACGTCTAGCTGTCCCTCGGAGGTCTCGGGACCCAGGATAGCTAGCCGGATCCGTCCGAAGTGCTTAAAAGCCAAGGAGTACGGTACCCGGGCCCTGCCTGCGTGGGGTGTTGCCTATAATGCCTCTCCTTGGCGGGCTGGATTCTGGGCTCCAGTGCCTTGGTCTCTCCCAGGACTAAACGCTACTGATGCCAGGATGCTATATAGGTCCAGGGGTGTGGGTTCCTTAAACATAGGACCCCGGTCCCTGAAGGTCCGAGACAATACCCACGGAGATGGGAGAAGATTGGGCCTCTTGCAGTTTGCAATACCCTGCGGCGTGGAGCAGGTAAGAGGGAACCTGCGGGACTTGGTTCGACAGTAGGTATCCCCCTGGGGGTTCTGGGTTGGCTAATGGTATGCTTGTGCATCAGCCACTATCTCCACTATGTCTTTTTAGGCAGGATGGGATGTACTAATGTTTACCCAGATAACATGTAGATATATGTATACTTGTTTAAGATATATATTTGCTACTCACCCCAGGTCTGCCTGTTAGCATTGATACTGCAGCCCCACGTACTGTAAAGAGGGAATTGCTGGTGAAAACCTCCTGTTTCTTAGGAAGCCTATGGGGACAGCTTCCTCTCTGTGTGCACTACAGTAAGGATTAGTGCTTACCTGGTGTCTGTTGGTGCTGCTGGCGCTGGTCCATGCTTTTCCTCTGCTCTCTGCTTCCTCCATGTTGTTTCAGCGTGGGGGGGGCGGTGCGCGCGCGTGCGCGCCGCCTTTTATAGCGTCGGTGTGCGTTGGGGGGGCGGGCCAGCAGTGTCAGGGTCAGTTAAAAGTAAAACGTTTTTCTCTGGCTGGTCTTTTCCCTCCTGGAAGCAGAGGAAGAAGGACACAGAGCGCGCAGCTGGGCCTTTTGGCCACACAGTGACACCTAGTGGGGGTTTGTGGATCTTCAGGTCTAGGACTTAGTTCCACTATTGACCAGAAAAAAAAAAAAAGATTTTTTTTGCTTAAAGGGACTCAGCCTTAGATCCAGCAGTATCTGAGTCAACCTTGGACTCCGGCTAACGGGCATTGGTGTTGCAATACTCACAGGTTTTCCTCAGTATTGCCACCTCCCAGGCGGGTAAAAAAAAAAAAAATTTTTTTGGAAAAAAAAAATATATATATATATACAACATTTTTATTTTTCCTCAGCCTGTTCTCATATTAATTACTCCTAGCTACAACAGTCAGGTGTTGGCTATAGGGGTGACTCAAGGTTGTGCAATGGCTCCAAAGGGATCAGGACCAGCCAAGGCTGCAAAAGGTGCCAAGAAACAAAAGGGGTCTCCATCGGGGTCAGAGGATTTGGGCCAGGCTTCAACGGCCCCACCCTCACCAGTTAGACCACCGAGTAGCATAGTACAAGAGCCATTGGGGGTGCTGGGGGCAGAGGCGGCCCCCGATCCACCCATTCCCGTTTACGTAACGGAAGAAATGCTAGCGACCACCCTGGGTGGGCTAGAGAAAAGGTTAACTGCTTGTTTGCCCGCCCTTTGCCAAGTAGCAAACGGGCTAGATCCCCCTCACCTAGTTTGGTGTTTTCAGATGCGGAGGTCTCCTCTTCGGAGGAACGGGACCCACAAGGGGATCAAGCGGACCCAAGTCCCGACGGTTCAGACATGGAGGGTTCCACTGTAGATGAATATTTTTCGGCCTCTCAAGCGGAGAGCCTGTGGATCCAGTCTTTGACAGATATGGTTCGCACTGCTTTTAAACTTCCAGTGCCAGAACTAGTAGCCCCTGTGGTATCCTCTTTGGGTTCTTTAAAGGCTCCATTAACTTGTGTGTCTTTTCCGATTCACCCCCTTCTGCGGAGCGTGATTTACCAGGATTGGGCTCGACCTGATAGGATCTTTATCCCTCCTAAGAGGTTCTCTATTCTCTATCCTATGGAAGAGGAATTTTTAAAGAAATGGGCACTCCCCACAGTGGACGCGGCCATTTCCTGCGTGAATAAATCCCTGACCTGTCCGGTTGAAAATGTCCAGATGTTCAAGGATCCGGTCGACAAAAAATTAGAGACCCTACTGAAGGCTTCTTTCACCACAGTAGGTGCCATGGTTCAGCCAGCGGTGGCAGCCATTGGCGTTTGTCAGGCCTTAAAGGATCAGGCAAAACAGATATTAAAGGACATGCCGGCTCAGCAAACTCGTGAATTAGCAGATTTCCCTAGGGCTCTCTGCTTTGCAGTAGATGCTATTAAGGACTCCATCCAACAGGCATCCCGTTTATCTCTGCTGGTGGTTCACATGCGTCGTCTTTTGTGGCTAAAGAACTGGTCAGCAGAGGCACCCTGCAAAAAGCTTTTAGCAGGGTTTCCCTTTCATGGGGGAAGACTATTCGGTGAAGACCTAGATAAATATATCCAAACCATATCAAGTGGTAAAAGTTCTTCCTTACCGGTCAAGAAAAGACCGCGTGGGCCCGCGTTTAAACGACAGGCCTTTGCAGGCTCGGCCCCTTCGACTTCCCGTCAGTATCGACGGCCTCCCGGGCGTTCAGCAGTTAATAGCCGCCCGCAGGGACAAGCCGCGGCAAACAAGAGGCCCTGGTCTCGCAAGCCGGCTAAACCAGTCATCAGGTCAGATTCATGAAGGGGCGCCCCCACTCTCTTGGGTGGGGGGAAGACTTCAGTTTTTCTCCGAAGTCTGGAAGGCCAGAATTCCCGACTCTTGGGTTCGGTCCGTGGTAGCCACAGGCTACAAACTAGAGTTTCGAGAAATCCCCCCTCCTCATTTTCAGGGGTCAAGTCTTCCAAGCGACCCATTAAAGAGGGCCTCTCTCGTAAAGGCGTTGGATCGCCTCTTGCTCCAAGGAGTAATTGTAGAAGTACCAACCCAAGAATGGGGTCTGGGATTCTACTCCAACCTTTTTATAATACCAAAACCCAATGGCGACGTCAGGCCTATCCTAGACCTCAAACGCCTAAATCGCTTTCTAAAGATTCAGACCTTTCGTATGGATTCCATACGTTCAGTGACAGCCAGCCTGCATCAAGGCGACTTTCTAGCGTCTATAGACATAAAGGATGCATATCTGCATGTGCCGATCTACCCAGCACATCACAAGTTTCTTCGTTTTATGATAGATCAAAGTCATTTCCAGTTCGTAGCCCTCCCTTTCGGGTTGGCAACAGCTCCGCGGGTATTCACAAAGGTGTTAGCCCCGGTGCTAGCCGTCCTAAGGACAGAAGGCATTTTGGTCCTGGCATACCTGGACGATCTCCTGGTTATCGACAGATCAGCTTCCAACCTCAATCATGCAGTAGTCCGCACAGTTCGGCATCTACAAGAATTCGGGTGGGTTGTGAACCAAGGAAAATCGAGGTTGCAACCCACAAGACAGTTGGAATATCTAGGCCTTCGGTTAGATACAGAATGCCAGAGGATATTTTTACCTCAAGAAAAGATCAGGTCATTGACTCAAACAATTCAAATAGTCCTAGGCAAAAAGAGGCCGACTATTCGCCTATGCATGCGACTGCTGGGAAAGATGGTAGCCGCCTTCGAAGCAGTGCCCTATGCCCAGATCCATACCAGAGTTCTCCAGGCAGCTATTCTCTCTGCTTGGAACAGGTCCATACAGGCATTAGACCGTCCATTAGGTCTTTCCCCAGGGGTCAGGCGCAGCCTGTACTGGTGGCTGGTCCCTCAAAAATTGTCAAAAGGGAAAACCTTTTGCCCCATCACGTGGAACATAGTAACCACAGATGCCAGCCTAACAGGTTGGGGGGCAATCTTAGGAAAACGGACCCAGCAGGGACAGTGGTCAGAGGCAGAAAGTCTGCTTCCCATCAATGTCCTAGAGATCAGAGCTGCTCGGTTGGCCCTGGTCGCCTGGACTCTCCCCCTGCAGGGTCTGCCAGTAAGGATACAGTCCGACAATGCCACGGCGGTGGCATACATAAACCACCAGGGGGGCACAAGGAGCCTAGCGGCTCAAAGGGAAGTAAACCTGATTTTCTCATGGGCCTTAGCCCATGTACCCTGCATCTCAGCAGTGTTCATCCCAGGGACAGACAATTCTCAAGCAGATTTTTTGAGTCGTCAACAGTTACTCCCGGGAGAGTGGTCTCTTCACCCCCAGGTATTCCAAGAGATTTGCCAAAGATTCGGAGTTCCCGATGTGGACATCATGGCAACAAGATTCAACAAGAAATTGGACAAATTCGTATCCCGAGCCAGGGATCCCTCGGCCTACGGGACCGATGCGTTGGTTTGCCCCTGGCACCAGTTTTCTCTCTTGTATGCGTTCCCTCCACTACAGATGATTCCCCGCCTTCTACGAAGGATCAGGGTGGAGCGCAGGCCGGTGATCCTGGTGGCCCCAGCCTGGCCCAGAAGGGCTTGGTACGCACTCATCGTGAGGATGTCAGTAGGGGCACCGTGGCCACTCCCCCTGCGCCCAGATCTGCTGTTTTAGGGCCCGATCTACCACCCTGCTTCACAGCAGCTAAATTTGATGGCTTGGCGGCTGAATCCCTAATTCTTAAGGGCAGAGGCCTCTCAGCCCAGGTCATATCTACGTTAATTCAGGCTAGAAAACCAGTCTCTAGAGGAGGGCATCCTCGCAAGTTTTTTATTGACAGGATCTTGCGATTCCTCCAGGTTGGCGTTGACAAGGGGTTGGCTCTTAGTACTCTAAAGGGGCAGGTGTCTGCCTTATCGATATGGTTTCAAAGGCCTTTGGCCACGCATTCGCTTGTGAAAACCTTCTTGCAGGGGGTCTTGCATGTAAATCCCCCTATTAGAGCTCCCCTCTGCCCCTGGAATTTAAATCTGGTCTTGTCAGCTTTACAAAGGCAGCCGTTTGAACCTCTGACAGAAATCCCTCTTGTGCTGCTAACCCGAAAGTTGGTTTTCTTGGTGGCTATGGCTTCGGCCAGAAGGGTCTCCGAGCTGGCAGCCTTGTCTTGCAGGGAACCGTACCTGATTCTGCATAAGGACAGAGTGGTTCTGCGGCCTCATCCTTCTTTCCTTCCTAAGGTCATATCCAGTTTTCACTTGAATCAGGACCTAGTCCTACCATCCTTCTTTCCTACTCCCCAGTCCAGAGAGGAAAGACTGCTTCATACTTTGGACGTGGTCCGAGCCATGAGGGTTTATCTCAAGGCTACAGAGAAGATTCGGAAAACAGATGTGCTTTTCGTTCTTCGGATGGCCCCAAAAAGGGTCAGCCGGCTGCCAAGTCTTCCTTGGCTAGGTGGATTAAGCAGCTGATTTTTCAGGCCTATGGTCTGAAGCGTGTTCCACTTCCCTTATCAGTTAAGGCCCATTCTACGAGGGCCATGAGTGCCTCCTGGGCGGCACACCATCAGATCTCTATGGCACAGGTTTGCAAAGCGGCAACCTGGTCTTCCGTACATACGTTTACTAAATGTTATAAGTTGGACGTCGCAAAGGCTACGGACGCAGCATTTGGGCGGGCGGTCCTACGGGCAGCAGTATAGAATCCTCTGGCCCGGTTCACGCCCCCTTTTTTTCTGTTGGTGGAGCTATTTTACCTCCTGATAATGTTTTTTGTTTGGCTATTTTTGGCCTTACGGTCTCCCTCCCTTCATGGAGCATTGCTTTGGGACATCCCATATGTAATGACTATGCGCTCTGTGTCCCGTGATGTACGATAAAGAAAGAAGGATTTTTAATAACAGCTTACCTGTAAAATCCTTTTCTTGAAGTACATCACGGGACACAGAGCTCCCACCCCTCTTTTGGGGAACATTGTGTAACCTCAGAGAAATTGCTTGCTACAAAACTGAAGCACTCTCAGTGGGAGGGGGTTATATAGGGAGGAACTTCCTGTGAAGTTGATTACACCAGTGTCCACACCTGAAGGTACCCATATAACCCATATGTAATGGCTATGCGCTCTGTGTCCCGTGATGTACTTCAAGAAAAGGATTTTACAGGTAAGCTGTTATTAAAAATCCTTCTATTTCTTCTGAGAAATCCTCACTTCCTGTTCTTCTGTCTGTAACTACACACTGTAATGTGAGGCTTTCTCCCTGGTGTGGAGTATCGTGCTTGCCCCCCTCCCCTGGACTACAGGAGAGTCAGGGCGCCCACTAACACACAGCTCCTTTCTCTGTCTGCAACGTAGAGAGCGTCCTGACTCTCCTGTAGTCCAAGGGAGGGGGTGAGCACTACACTCCACACCAGGGAGAAAGCCTTGCATTACTGTGTGGAGTTGCAGACAGAAGAACAGGAAGTGAGGATTTCTCGGAACAAATAAAATGCATTTAAAAGCAAAATGGAAGGATGAGGTAGGTGAAGGAGGACTGCACTAAGGTAAAGAAAGCTATTTAGGAAAAAAATTGTACCTTTACAACCCCTTTAAAACATTGGTTTAGTTTGCTTACAATTTGTAAATGCATGCAGAGGCAGCGACAAGGCACCCCAGTTTATTGGCTACAGTCCTAACACTATAAATTTTGAGTCTCCATAGTAGGAGTGCATACAATTGGGTTTTGTTGCAGGCTGGCTGGTTAAGTGAGCTGGGATTTTTTTGTTTGTTTGTCAAAGTCACGTGTGACCCAACCACTGCACCAACCGCCTTCAAGTGCATCCTGCTTTTGTTTAGGAGCCATTAGCTTGAGTCAAAACCACCTTCCAAGTACCCCATTTCGCCACCAATCTTAAGTCCCAAATTATGGAAAAAGCAAATTGACTACAACCCCATGAGCCAGTAGAAATCTACTGCAAGGTTTATGAAAACCTTTCCAGTACCCACAGCTGACTAAATGTTTTCCAATTATAGTTTAGTCCTAGAACTTGTGTTGCATACTTCCCACAATATAACATACCTATTCTCTTGCAGGCTATATTGGACATTACTTACTATGAAGAGAATCGGCTGGTGGATGAAGAATTTGCGAACGATGACGCACTACAGAAAGTCCAAGAACTTATTCAGATTATTACAGAGCCGGAGAGTTTGGCTGAAGAGAACAATGCTTCCAAGCAGGTGCTTTAGTGATGCATACTAGCACACATACTATGCAATTGTCTGATGCCGCGTACACACGGTCGTTTTTTGCGATGAAACAAAACGTCGTTTTTTAAAACGTCATTTAAATTGATCGTGTGTGGGCAAAACGTCGTTTTTTGTCTTTAAAAAAACGACCAAAAAAAAAATGCCAACATGCTTGAATTTTTTGTGTCGTTTTTCAAAACGTCGTTTTTTGTTTCACAAAAAGTCACCGTGTGTAGCAAAAACGTTGTTTAAAACGACGTTTTTCAACCCGCGCATGCCCAGAAGCTAGTTATGAAGCGAGCTTCAATGGAAAAGTGTGGTGAATGTAACCTCGTTTTTTGTGAAAAAAACGATGGTGTGTATGCAACATCGTCTTTGAAAGTGACGTTTCAAAAACGTCGTTTTTTACTTCACAAAAAAACGTCGTTTTTTTTCATCGCAAAAAATGACCGTGTGTAAGCGGCATTACAGGGTTTAAAAAAAAAAGTGTGGTTTACTTCCGCTTTAACCACTTAAGACCCGGACACATACGCTGCTAAATGACCCAAGGTGTTTTTACAATTCGGCGCTGCGTCGCTTTAACAGACAATTGCGCGGTCGTGCGACGTGGCTCCCAAACACAATTTGCGTCCTTTTCTTCCCACAAATAGAGCTTTCTTTCGGTGGTATTTGATCGCCTCTGCGATTTTTATTTTTTGCGCTATAAACTAAAATAGAGCGACAATATTGAAAAAAATC
Organism: Rana kukunoris; assembly: GCA_029574335.1. Classification (NCBI taxonomy): domain Eukaryota; kingdom Metazoa; phylum Chordata; class Amphibia; order Anura; family Ranidae; genus Rana; species Rana kukunoris. Next base: position 66,290,173 of record CM056049.1, read on the forward strand.
ACAATTTTTTTAACTTTTTGTTATAAAAAAAATCAAATAAACTAAATTTTAGTAAAACATTTAGGCCAAAATTAATTCAGCCACATGTCTTTAGTAAAAAAAAAAAAAATCGCAATAAAAAAAATAGCTACCTAGCGGGAACAGCGACACTAATACAGCGATCAGAAACATGATCGCTTAGTGATGCTGGCAATAGGGAGTGAAAGGGTTAACTAGGGCAGTGATCAGGGGGTTAAAACTTTATTGGGGGGGGGGGGGTGGGGGGGCTATCCTGGACCTAACACTAACTGACTTTTACACTGCCTGTCACACTGACACTAAATGCAGTGATTAGATCACTGCATTCAGTGACACTGTGACAGGGGGGTGGGGGGGGGCGATCACAAGGGGTTAATGTGCCTATGTGTGTGTGTGTCAGTGTTGTGTTGGTGCACACTTACTGTGGATGTCTTCTCTCATCAGCAGCGGTGGGAAACACCGCTGCGATGAGAGGTGACATCATTTCCTCCTTCCTGTGTAAACACAGGAGGAGGAACTGACACGAAGGGGGAGCGAAGGAAAACACGGACATCCGCCCGCTCGTCGGCGATCGCTCCCAGAGCCAGGGGGACCCCCGAACCGCACGAAGGCGAGGACGTAAATTTACGCCCTTGTGCCTGTACGAGCCATGTTGTGGCCGTAAATGTGCGTGCGGAGGTCCTTAAGTGGTTAACATACCCATCACAGCGGCGGTTCGTCCATAGAGAGCGCTGGAGCGCCACCCCTCTGGCTCTGCACCGCCACTGAAAATAACATACATTCATGCATTGCATAATTGTATGTTATTGTTGCCAGCTGCCGCTGGTCTATTCAGGTGGCGGACATTGAGCGCCGACCACCTGAATAACGGTAGCTGGTTTGCTGTGCGGAAGTGCCTATCAGAGCCAGTGGGTCTGATAGGCTTTCCGAGTACAGCCCTTGTCTCCGGGATGCTTTATCCAGTGTACATACGGGCTGCGTTCCCTGGATGGCACAGTGGCTGCGTTCCCTGGATGGCACAGTGGCTTCGTTCCCTGGATGGCACAGTGGTGACAATTGATGGCATGGCACAGTGGTGACAATTGATGGCATGGCACAGTGGTGACAATTGATGGCATGGCACAGTGGTGACAATTGATGGCATGGCACAGTGGTGACAATTGATGGCACAGTGGCTGCGTTTGATGGCATGGCATGACACAGTGGCTGCATTTGATGGGCACAGTGAGGCTGCAATTTTTTTTTTTTTTACGTTTGCCACTGACCCATCATAAGCCTTTTATGCCTGAGTGTTGTGAAAATTAAAGGTAACTTTGGGCAAACTTCTTTTCATCTTGACTGTCTGCATAATGTAGAAGAGACAAACGGTTCTATTGATTATCTACATTTCTGCTGCATTACAGTCCTGCGTGGGAATTTTATGGGGACATGAATCTGTGTCCAATTATAAACTCTAATGGCGCGTACACAAGACCGTTTTTCATGATGTGAAAAATTACATCTTTTTTTTTATGGAATTTTAAACGATAGTGTGTGGGCTCCAGAGCCTTTTTCACGACAATAAAAATGGCCATTAAAAATTTAGAACATGCTGTAAATTTTCGCTTTGTTTTCAACAATGTCGTTTTTAATGTCGTAAAAAATGGTCATGTGTGGGCTTTAACGACGTAAAAATAACGCGCATGCTCAGAAGCAAGTTATGAGACGGGAGCGCTTATTCTGGTAAAACTAGCGTTCGTAATGGAGATAGCACATTCATCGCACTGTAACAGACTGAAAAGCGCAAATCGGCAAAAGCAGCCCCAAGGGTGGCGCCATCCGATTGGAACTTCCCCTTTATAGTGCCGTCGTACATGTTGTACGTCTGGCCAATTAAATAAATGCCCAAACGCTCGTAAAAGCGCTGGACCCTTTTACAAGCATCAGGTGTTATTTTGCCAAAAGGCTTCTAGGTGAGTTTAGAAAAAGTCCGTTGTGCATGAGATGTTAATTTAACCACCATGCCGGGCCTAATTTGGCACTTCTCTCCTTCATGTAAAAATCAAAAAAATGTTGCTAGAAAATTAATCAGAACCCCCAAACATATATATTTTTTTTTTAGCAGACACCCTAGGGAATAAAATGGCGGTCATTGCAACTTTTTTTCTTGCACAGTATTTGCACAATAATTTTTCAAACGCCTATTTTGGGGGGAAAAAATGGTTTCATGAATGAAAAAACAACAAAACAGTAAAGTTAGCCCAATTTTTTTGTATAATGTGAAAGATGAAGTTACGCCGAGTAAATAGATTCCTAGCATGTCACGCTTTAAAATTGCGCACACTCGTGTAATGGCGCCAAACTTCGGTACTTAAAAATCTCCATAGGCGACGCTTTAACATGAGTTACAGAGGAGGTCTAGTGCTAGAATTGTTGCACACGCTCTAATGCACGACACCTCACATGTGGGGTTTGAACGGCGTTTACATATGTGGGCGGGACTTGCATGCGTGTTCGCTTCTGCCCGTGAGATAACGGGGACAGGGTCGTTTTTGACAAAAAAATTTTTTGAATTTTTATTTTACTTAAGTTTTTTTTTTTTTTTTACACTTTATTTTTTTTTTTACTTTTTTTTTTTTTTTGCTTTTATTCCTATTACAAGGAATGTAAACATCCCTTGTAATAGGAATCACTGTGACAGATCCTCTTTATGGAAAGTTGTGGGGTCAATAAGACCCCACATCTCTCCTCCAAGCTTACAAGCATGAAATCGGTAATAAAAAAATCACTGATCACATGCCGACAGCTGCGATTGCGGCTTTGTTTACTTCCAGGTACCCGGTTACGGGGCCGGCCGATTCGCTCTCCGGGTCTCCGATGGCACGGGAGAGCCCGGAGAAGCACCGAATGGCGGTGGTAGGGGGGGACGTCCTCTCCCGCTTTGATCTTTCTTATGGTGCGCAGAATCGGCGGCTGAAGACGGCGATATCGGAATGATGCCTGTAGCTGCAACCATCATTCAGAAATCACTGCACAAAATGGAGGACGTCATTTGACGTCCTCCCTTTAACAAGTGGTTAATACCTGTTTTTTTCCCACCTAAAGGCTCGCTCACACTTGCTTTGGTTTCTAAAGAGCTAATGCAGCGCCCAGGATTAAAACCCACTTCCTGGTGTTAATGAAGGTGTCCACATCATAGCTCAGTCTAAAAAGCTATTTTTAGTTATGAATGATGGCATCTGATGTCATAGAGGACGTTTTTATGAAACATGCAGCTGAACATAACAAAGTCCTGGTATTTTATGTTGTGTGTGTTTTTTTTTTTTCTTAGCGTTTTCTCCTTGACATGGATGTTGAGGAATGCCTGCACTGGAGGCGAGGAGCCTTGCTCTACATGTACTGTCACACCGTGGGTGAGAGAGAGAACTGGAACCTGAGCGATCAGAGAACTTTCCATCAGGTAAACACGGCAACTGTGAAGACATCATCACATAAGAGGCAGTTTAAAAAACATTCCCATTGAGGTTCCTTCTGGCTTTAATACTGCAGGAATATTTCGTTATTGGTCTACAGATGCCTATAAAAGAAAAAACAGTGCAGCGCAAAACCCATAGGAATATATTCAAATGAATATATATATATATATATATATATATATATATAATAATAGAAGGTGATGAGCGCAAATCCTAAACTAAACTACAAGACGCAAATAGCGCCCCTAAAGGCAAAAAGTGTAAATAGGTCACATTCCAACCACAAAAACGTAAACAATGAATAATAAATAAACAAAAGTCCAGTGGTAGTGATAAATCACAACTGAATAAGATGGATGCAGAAACCAGTCCAAAAAGTGAAAAATGACAATAATCGATTACACGATAAATCTGCTTTGTGCAGATCCTTCTTTTCTGGGATGCCTTGCTGCCGCTTCTGGCTCCTCTACTTCATCAGGTGCCCCCACGGAGAGTCGTTTTTCCATGTGGGAACCTGTGTGGGCATGCTCCCATGAAAAGCGGCGCAGGGCCTGCTCCCGTGTCATTGGATTTGATTGACAGCAGCGGGAGCCAATGGCCCCTGCTGCTATAATTCTATCCAATGAGGACAGAGACATCGCCTGGTGCTGCCGGGCTTGTGCACATCGCCTGGTGCTGCCGGGCTTGTGCACATCGCCTGGTGCTGCCGGGCTTGTGCACATCGCCTGGTGCTGCCGGGCTTGTGCACATCGCCTGGTGCTGCCGGGCTTGTGCACATCGCCTGGTGCTGCCGGGCTTGTGCACATCGCCTGGTGCTGCCGGGCTTGTGCACATCGCCTGGAGCTGCCGGGCTTGTGCACATCGCCTGGAGCTGCCGGGCTTGTGCACATCGCCTGGAGCTGCCGGGCTTGTGCGCGCCTCTTGGAGCTGCCGGGCTTGTGCACGCCGCCTGGAGCTGCCGGGCTTGTGCACATCGCCTGGAGCTGCCGGGCTTGTGCGCATCGCCTGGAGCTGCCGGGCTTGTGCGCGCCGCCTGGAGCTGCCGGGCTTGTGCACATCGCCTGGAGCTGCCGGGCTTGTGCACATCGCCTGGAGCTGCCGGGCTTGTGCACATCGCCTGGAGCTGCCGGGCTTGTGCGCGCCGCCTGGAGCTGCCGGGCTCGTGCACACCGCCTGGAACTGCCGGGCTCGTGCACACCGCCTGGAGCTGCCGGGCTCGTGCATACCGCCTGGAGCTGCCGGGCTCATTTAAGAAAAAGGATTTTGGGGGCTGCTGCAGCACACCTTAACGTATAGAATGCATTAAGGTGAAAAAGCTGGAGATTTTGCAATCTCTTTAAGTACTACTGACCATTAACAAGCATAGATTAGGAAATCTGACTTCATTTTGACATCACTAAAAGCTTATTCTGGCTCAGTGATTTTGCTTGTATCAAAGCCACTGAATCAGCATGACAGCCAGGCAACTAACATTTTTGGAAGGCGAGGTCAAATTTTAGATCCTTCTTTTCTGGGATGCCTTGCTGCCGCTTCTGGCTCCTCTACTTCATCAGGTGCCCCCACGGAGAGTCGTTTTTCCATGTGGGAACCTGTGTGGGCATGCTCCCATGAAAAGCAGCGCAGGGCCTGCTCCCGTGTCATTGGATTTGATTGACAGCAGCGGGAGCCAATGGCCCCTGCTGCTATAATTCTATCCAATGAGGACAGAGACATCGCCTGGTGCTGCCGGGCTTGTGCACATCGCCTGGTGCTGCCGGGCTTGTGCACATCGCCTGGTGCTGCCGGGCTTGTGCACATCGCCTGGTGCTGCCGGGCTTGTGCACATCGCCTGGTGCTGCCGGGCTTGTGCACATCGCCTGGTGCTGCCGGGCTTGTGCACATCGCCTGGTGCTGCCGGGCTTGTGCACGCCGCCTGGAGCTGCCGGGCTTGTGCACGCCGCCTGGAGCTGCCGGGCTTGTGCACGCCGCCTGGAGCTGCCGGGCTTGTGCACGCCGCCTGGAGCTGCCGGGCTTGTGCACATTGCCTGGAGCTGCCGGGCTTGTGCACATTGCCTGGAGCTGCCGGGCTTGTGCACATTGCCTGGAGCTGCCGGGCTTGTGCGCGCCGCTTGGAGCTGCCGGGCTTGTGTGCGCCGCCTGGAGCTGCCGGGCTTGTGCACGCCGCCTGGAGCTGCCGGGCTCGTGCACACCGCCTGGAACTGCCGGGCTCGTGCACACCGCCTGGAGCTGCCGGGCTCGTGCATACCGCCTGGAGCTGCCGGGCTCATTTAAGAAAAAGGATTTTGGGGGCTGCTGCAGCACACCTTAACGTATAGAATGCATTAAGGTGAAAAAGCTGGAGATTTTGCAATCTCTTTAAGTACTACTGACCATTAACAAGCATAGATTAGGAAATCTGACTTCATTTTGACATCACTAAAAGCTTATTCTGGCTCAGTGATTTTGCTTGTATCAAAGCCACTGAATCAGCATGACAGCCAGGCAACTAACATTTTTGGAAGGCGAGGTCAAATTTTAGATGTTTTTTTTTTTTTTTTTTTTAAATCCTGTTTTAATACTTATACTGGGATCATATGTTTTCCAGTGTCTCAAGGATGGTGTTTACTATCTGCTAAAAATGCTGAAGACAAGAAATCCTGTACAAGTGAACAATGATGTTTCGTTTAAAGACATAAACACAGCCACTTTGTTGGCTAAAGGTACGGTAGCTGTGATTGACATTGCATGTTTGTTATTCAGAGGAATTAAACACCTTGAAGGGTAAACGTTTCCTTACCCTTCTCCCCTTACACCTCTGAACTGATGTTTAGTGTCTAAACTTTTATGGGGCCAAACTGCTTACACTGGGGTGAAAAAGCCGGCATGAGGTATGCAGCTGACCTTGGCAGTGAGGTCTCGGTGAGAGATATATTGATTTTCGGGAGGTGGGGGCCCTGTTTTATTTACAAATGAGTTGTATTGGTCAGTGAGGCCACTCTTTCCAATTAAAGATCACACTTTGTTCGGGGGCCTTGCACCCTCAATTGCACGGCTGTCAAGTTGGAGCAGCAGCTATGTCTGTAAAGCCACTGCTATCCAATAGACATGAATGGAACTGCCTGCATTGGGATGCACAGAACACCTGTGCTGGCAAACGTGACCCTCTGTATAGATTTCAATCAAGCCTTTTCTCCCCCTGCAGCTTTCAGCTGCTTTAGTGAAATCTATACAGGGTGTTCGGTGCTTGTAACTCCCCCACCGTAACAGTCACCGCTGACTGTTCCCGCATCCTCCTCCAGTCCCCCTCCGTTCTGCTTTCCACCTCCATGTCGTCGTCCTTCCTTTTCCGAGTGATCACTGTCTCTGTCAATTCACATATCTGAAACATCGTAACCTGTAATTACGATGTCTCAGTTTATGAATGGCGAGGAGCCTCTGTCTCCTTTCCTCTCCATTAATTTTCAGTGCAGTTGAGGCTGCTGAGGAATCTCTATCCTCAGTCTCTCTCTGTCTCAAGGGGGAGATATGAAGGGTCAGTTAAGACCTGATCATTTGATCACCTCTGCGGTTTTTATTTAGAACTATAATAAATATCCCCAAAAAATATATATAAAACATTTTTTTCCTCCGTTTATGCCGATACGTATTCTTCTACCTATTTTTGGTCAAAAAAACAAAAACGCAATAAGCGTTTATTAATTTGGTTTGCACAAAAGTTATAGGGCCAGATTCAGGTAGATGAGAGTATCTTTCCTCTGGAGTAACGCTTCTCATTTACGTTACTCTGAAGACCCTTTCAGCGCAAGTACTGTTATTCACATAGCAGTTGCGCGTAAACTTGCGCCAGAGTAACAATAATGCGCTGGCGTAACCCGACGCAAGGGGAAGTGGGTGTGATCATATGTAAATGATGGGCGGAGCCCAGCGCAGAGGCTTACGTTCAGCGCATCAACCACGGAGCATGCGCAGTGAGTGAGGCTCCACTCGCCCCCTTTGTGCGCATGCTCACAACTTCCGTCGGCACCACTTCACGGGAAACGTCAGCGCAATGCCTTCCGTTGGGCGTTTAAATGCGCCCGTAGAAGCGCCATTTCGGCACTAAAGTATATCCTGCTCCCCCTCCCCGCAGTGATGTTACTTTTGTTCTGAGATGGCTGCTCCCGTTCCCCGCAAACACACAGGAGAAAGCTGAACTTTAAAGGCCAGGAGCTGTCAGCCGTCATCTCGGCTATGGAGACCTATGATGTCTTCCTCCATGGCTGTAAAATTTGACAGACAAGCATGGACAGAGGTGTTGTCCTGCAAGTGGGGGTGCTCAGCTAGCTCTTATCGTCGGTAACGCTGCTGTAGCTGCTCTCCTGCTGACCTGTGGCCATCTGGAGTAAAGATAAAGCAGCCTTTTGTAGAAATAACTTTGCACCGGACGGACGAGATACGCGCGGCGCATGTAGCCAGCGTATGGTGCTAATCCGTTCGTGAATTGGGAAAAATCCCTCATTTGCATATTTGCAGGGGAAATCAATAGGCGTGACTGATGCGCCAAGCGAAATTAAGCGCTGACGATACTCTGGCGTCGGAACGTTCCGCCGGTCGCAAATGGCCCGTTATTGGGCGCATCTAGTTTGGTGGGTACGGGCACATAGAAACGACGGCGCATCTTCACAGTTACGCGGCGCATATCGAAATACTCCAGCGCAAGTGTTGCTGAATCTGGCCCATAGCGTTTACAAAATAGGGGATAGATTTATGGTATTTTTATTAATATTTTTTTTATCCCGTGACTGCGACATTATGGCAGACACATCGAACACTTTTGACACATTTTTGGGGCCATTGTCATTTTCACAGCAAAAAGTGCTATAAAAATGCACTGTTTACCGTGAAAATAGCAGTGAAGGGGTTAACCACTAGGGAGCGCTAATGGGGTTAAGTCTGTCCTATTGTGTGTTTCTTACTGTAGGAGGGAATGGCTGGATGTATGACGTCACTGATCGTCGTTCCCTATGACAGGTAACAGACGATCAGTGACAAGCCACAGAGAAGAACAGGGAAGGTGTGTTTACACTCACCTCACCTTGTTCTTCAGCTCCTGTGACCCGATCGTATGGACACTGGCGGCGATTGGGTCCCGTGGCCGCAGTTACGGAGCTTCGGACCGGGCACGACCCACAGCTGGGAACTTAAAGGGCCATGTACCTGTACGTGATTGTGCCCAGCCGTGCCATTTTGCCGATGTATATCGGTGTGAGGCAGTCCTTAACCACTCAAGGACCGCCGCATGTACATATACGTCGGCAGAATGGCACGGACAGGCACATCAACGTACCTGTACGTCCCTGCCTAGACGTGGGTCGGGGGTCCGATCGGGACCCCTCCCGGTACATGTGGCGGTTCCTGTGGCTGTCCGAGCGATCCGGGATGAGGGGCGGCTGTTCGTTTTTGTCCGCCCCCTCCGGATCGCTCCCAGCCAATCCGCGCGCTCCCCCTGCGTGTCACTTCCTCTGCCTGTGTAAACACAGGAAGAGGGAAGTGATGTGATCTCTGCTCTCGGCGGTATTTTCAACCGCTGATGAGAGATCACATCACACAGTATGTCTGCACAACACTACACTGACACCAGGACACGCAGGAACATTAACCCCTTGCGATCACCCCCCCCCCTGTCACAGTGTCACTGAATGCAGTGATCCTATATGTACTGATCACTGCATTTAGTGTCAGTGTGACAGGCAGTTAGTGTTAGGTCCAGGGTAGCCCCCGTACCCCCCCTAATAAAGTTTTAACCCCTTAATCACCGCCCTAGTTAACCCTTTCACTCCCTATTGCCAGTGTCACTAAGCGATCATTTTTCTGATCGCTGTATTGGTGTCACTGTTCCCGCTAGGTAGCTTTTTTCTTTTTATTGCGATTTTTTTTTTTTTTTTTTTTTTTTTTTTTTTTTTTTACTAAAGACATGTGCCTGAATAAATTTTGGCCTAAATGTTTGACTTAAATTCAGTTATTTGATTTTTCTCTTAACAAAAAGTAAAAAAAAAATATATTTTTTTTGAAATTATGCTCTATTTTTGTATATAGTGCAAAAAATTTAAATCGCAGAGGCGATCAAATACCACCAAAAGAAAGCTGTATTTGTGGGAAGAAAAGGACGCAAATTTTGTTTGGGAGCCAAGTCGCACGACCGCGCAATTGTCTGTTAAAGTGACGCAGTGCCGAATTGTAAAAACCCCTTAGGTCATTAAGCAGCATATTGGTCTGGTCCTTAAGTGGTTAAGTGGTTTAAAAAAAGTACTTGAAAAAAGTATTGGTACTTGTACTCGGTCTTAAAAAAGTAGTATCGGGACAACCCTAATGGCCACAGCACCTATGCAGAAATCTGGCTAATAAGCTACCCAGTACAGTAGGTGACTGGGATATTGTGTCAATCTCGCTCCCTTTCTCGGCGAGATTGAGCACTTGCGAGCCCCATCGCGGGAGCCAGCGCCGAGCTGGCTTGCCGCGATGGAGACAAAGCCGTCATAGAAGCGACGCGGATCCGACGCGTATTCCCGCCAATTCTACACGTGGGCAGAGTTTGAATCCTGAGAAGGAAGTCCCCGCCGGATTTTAAATAAAAATCCGGCATGGGTTCCCCCCTCAGGAGCATAACGGGGGTCCCGCTCTCCGGGGGTCTTCTCCCGCTCTCCGGGGGTCTTCTCCGCCTCTCCGGGGGTCTTCTCCGCCTCTCCGGTGTCTTCTTCTTCAGGACTCGCCGCCGCTATCTTCGTGTGTTAGCTCAATTACTAGCGGCGGCCAGTCCCCTCTTCTGTGACGTCGTCTTCTTCTTCTCTTCTCCAGATGTTGACGTGACGCTTCCTTCCGCTGTTATGGCGGGCGCGCGGCTCGCAGCGAGTTATATAGGCCTGTCTTGTGACGTCGCAGTCCCATCATGCTCCAGTAGGTACCACGTGCTACCTACCCACGGGGTACCTACCGGAGTCCTGAAGAAGACCCCTGGAGAGCCGGAGAAGACCCCCGGAGAGCCGGAGAAGACCCCAGAGAGTGGGAGAAGACCCCCCCGCCGCCGAAGATGTCGAAGGAAGCCCGCCGGGTGGTGGGTGCTTTTATCAAAGTCCCCCCCCCCCCCCCCAGCGGCGGAAGAGAACCAGACGGCGGCGAAGAACAGCGGCACCCACCCCCCCGCAGAAGCCCGCCGGAGGGGGGCGCTTTTATAAAAGCGATCATACACCCCCCCCTGGCGGCCAACTAATAAAATATTTCAATACCCTGTGTGGCTTATTTGTGTTTACACTTTGCCTCCAGGTGAATGGGTAGGGGTACAATGTACCCCATACTCATTCACTTAGGGTGGGGGGCCGGTATCTGGGGCCCCCTTATTAAAGGGGGCTTCCAGATTCCGATAAGCCTCCCGCCCGCATACCCCGACAACCAACGGCCAGGGTTGTCGGGAAGGGGCCCTGTTCTCATCAACATGGGGACAGGGTGCTCCAGAGCACCTGACCCCCCCCATGTTGAGGGCATGCTGCCCGGTACGGCTCAGGAGGGGGGGGGCGCTCGCCCCCACTCCCTTCCTGACCGGCCGGCCGGCGTGCTTTGGATACAGGTCTGGTATGGATTGTGGGGGGACCCCCACGCCGTTTTTTTCGGCGTGGGGGGGGGGTCTCCTTACAACCCATACCAGACCTAAGGGCCCGTTATGCTCCTGAGGGGGGAACCCATGCCGGATTTTTTTTTTAACATCCGGCGGGGACTTCCTTCTCAGGATTCATAACAAACTCCGCCCACGTGTAGAATTGGCGGGAATCCGCGTCGGATCCCCGTCGCTTCTATGACGCACTCGCTGGAATGTGCTTTTACTATTCCAGCGAGTGCGAGATGTCGGCAGCCTGTCGCCGAGAATCAGCGCGATGCTGTCGTGCTAAAAACACATTCTCGGCGGCAGGCACTGTACGTGTTTTTTTTTTTTTGTTTGTTTGGGTATATATTGGGTTTAATTCTAATTAGTTTCGATATAAGAAACTGCCAGGTGGTTTACCTCTCCAGCATCTATTACAAATTGGCATATGAGTTTTGGGTAGGCTTCACCTTTTTAAGAAATTTTAAGAAAATCTTAATGGTTTTATTTTTTCTCTTACAATAAATGTGCAGTTTGTAAACTTTTTTGCAATGTCCTAGCTAACAACCGTGCTTTGCTCCCCATTTAGGTATCTTCAGTGACGTCCATGTCTTGGCTTTAATGTACTGCGGAGAGATGTGTTTCTGGGCCCTCAGCTACTGCTCAGACGTCCAACCTGGATCTGATTCTGAGACGCACAGCAAAATCCTGAACTTTAAAGAAGTTGGGGAGAAGGTTTTGGACACTTATGTTAGTGTTTGTGAAGGTCCTCTAAGTGCACAAGGCTGGAATACAGAAAACGCCAAGAAGATTTTAGAGTTTCTAAAAACGAGATGAGGTTCAATGAATGTGCTTGCTAATCGTGCCTAATAATCCATTTTTTATATTTAAAGTATTATAAATTTATGCCATAGCCTTTTCATTTTCTTGATTAAAGAAAAACTCCAGGCAAGTGTATGAAACCTCAATTTCTGGGCATTTTTCTGAATGAGCCACAAAGGTTTTGGTAGCTGTGGAGATAGACTGTCCAGAGAACCTTTACTTTGTCCTAAATGAAGGTTCACATGATTCGTTTCTGCATTGCAAATGTTTGTGCATAGTGAGGATTTATGCATGACACACATGTATCAATTTGTATATCGTGCTCTGTTTAAGGTATAGAGGTGGAGATGCTAAGGATGGGGCATAGAGGTAGTAGATAATTGGAGTGCAATATATGGATGCAGTGGATGGAAAATAGGCTAGGGGTTTGCAAGGTTGGTGTATGAAGGAATGGAGATGCTGGGAGTGGGATGATCTTCAAGTCTATGAAGTATAGGAACACGTGAAGGCAGAGCTTGGTGTAGAAATGTAGTCAGATAAAAGGGACTTGCAATACCCAAAGAAGCCCCTTTAGACAAAAACTGCCCTGTTTACTGACTTTAATTCAGGTCTGGTATTATCTGGATCATGACCTTTAAAGTATCAGGAGTATTAAAGGGGTTGTAAAGGTAAAACATTTTTTCCTTAAAATAGCTTCCTTTACCTTAGTGCAGTCCTCCTTCACTTACCTCATCCTTCGATTTTGCTGTTAAATGTCCTTATTTCTTCTGAGAAATCCTCACTTCCTGTTCTTCTGTCTGTAACTCCACACAGTAATGCAAGGCTTTCTCCCTGGTGTGGAGTGTCGTGCGCGCCCCCTTCCTTGAGGGGGAGGGGACGAGCAGGGGAGTCAGGACGCTCTCTATGTTGCAGATAAATGGGAAAAAAAGGGGGAAAAGAATGGTGGGACTTTGTATGAAACATCACATAAGGGTGGGTTGAATCAAAAAGGAAAATAGATTTATTAAATATAATTGAGCATAATACATTAGAGGCATCAAATACATCAGGGGTGCCCAACCTATTGAAGAGCGAGGGCAACTTAAGCAACATGCAAACCAGTCGCGGGCCACAATGAGCAGAGCGGACAGATGACAGGTCATGGCTACTTTATAGGCCCTCCGATCCGTCCAGATGGAAGGGGACAAATTGTTTTTGGATTGGAGGTAGGCAGACGTAGACAGACATCTGTCGCTCTGTAGAGGTGAATTGAGGGTCCTATTTGGTCGGGCAACATTGTGTGAAAAGGGCCTAAGACTGCTTTCACACTGATTTGCCATGCTTAACCCACACCACAAGTGCACCCGTGTCTATCCTGTGGATTAGCTGAACTTTGCCATACACTCCACCTGTGGCAAAAGCCGGCATTGTAGAGGAAGCATCGGCTTATGGTGCTCTACTCCGCAGCCGATTTAATCCTCTACTACTAGCTTCATATCACAATACTGATGCTGTGGTATAGCAGGTCGGCAACCTGCAATCTTTGCTTGCCAACCCGCCATTCCAGAGCAGAAGGTCGCGGGCCACATCAGAGGGCTAGGCGGGCCACATGTGGCCCCCGGGCCACTGGTTGGCCACCCCTGAAATACATAATCGATTAGGGGTACATAGATTAGCATAAAACATGATTGGTAATCACATACATAAAATGTCACATGATTGGTAGCCATATGACATCATTGATAACATAGTCAGAACGCCAATATACACGATAATGGATGAGCCAGAAATTACCTCAAAAAATAAAATATCATAAAAATTGGTTAATGATTCAACCACATAAAACCCATGGTAGGTGCATGACTGCTGGAGCATGATATTAGAAAGAGGGGCTAGACGTGTTTCGTGGACTTGATCCACTCATCAGGAGCAGGCTATACAGTGGGGCGCCTAAAATAGATAAAGAATTGATAATCAATGGTAATTGACTAGAATAGGAAGAAAGAGTCACAGAGCTTAGTCTTAGTGCTCTTACCTATGGGTAGAATAGGAGAACGTAAGTCATGGTACAAAATATAGGAAGCATTGGGGGTGGAGTACATCCTCCCCGGGAGTTGAGGTGATGACCATGCAGCAACAGGAGGGCCTTTTGCTATGGGTGAATGAGCCTCTGGTATGAGGAAAACATTCTTCCGGGATTAAGATGGTTGGTAAAGCATCTAAATAATGATGGTGTAAGTATGGTAGTGAGTGAAGACTGGCTAGAATTAGCAAGAAGGAGGTAGTGTTGAAAAGGTAAAAGGACCCAGGACACCACCATGAGAGCCCCAAGAGTGATGGGACAAGGAGAAAACAAGTTGCAGATAGAGAAAGGAGCTGTTAGTGGGCGTCCTAACTCTCTTGCGAGCACGACACTCCACACCAGGGAGAGCCTTGCATTATGGTCTTGAGTTAGACAGAAGAACAGGAAGTGAGGATTTCTCAGAAGAAATAAGGACATTTTAAAGCAAAATCGAAGGATGAGGTAAGTGAAGGAGGACTGCACTAAGGTAAAAGAAGGCATTTAGGGATTTTTTTTTTTTTTTACGTTTACAACCCCTTTAAACAATAGGACCCATGAGAAAGTGCTTCCACAACAAAAATGGCTGCATACTGAACATTGTGACACTGCTAGTGCAGTGACCAACACCCTTCCAGATCTCCTACTCGGAGAGAGAGGAAAAACAATTGTACCGCCAAAAAAAGTACCGAATGCCCAAATGACTGCAAACAAGAATGGTAGCTATATTATGGGTCTATTACTGCATGCTTCCATCAACTGGTTTATATGGAAAATGTTTTTTTGCTGGGTAGAATGGTCTTCCTCTTTAAGAAACACTAAGCTGCCAGAACCACCAATGAAAATAAAGTCCAAGGCCACCGTTTTAGATTTGGGGGATAGCCAAACTCGGTGGTGTTGAAGGCCGTTGAGCTCCAAGGCTGCCAGCACATAGAAAATGTTAAAGCTTTATATGAAACTTTAGCGGTTGTATTTTTTCAAATATATGAATTAAAGTTGAAGTAAAGAAAACTAGACTTTTTCTCGTGATATTGGATTTCAGGATGGCAAAAACACAACTTTCAGATTGTATTTGTTATTCATACTCTGACAGCCCTGGCCCTGCAGAACATCCAACATAACCAGAGCAGATTGGACTGTGCATCTTTCTAAGGCAAGCAACAAATTATGCAAGGAAAGAAAATTGCTCAATTCCCCCAGTCGGCGTTCATTGGGAATCCTTCCCGCGGAGCTATTGTGTTCTCTGAGGGGAGAGGGAGCTGTCCCTGATGGGGGACGATGATTATTGCTAGTGGCTATAGCCGCTGGCAATAATTGTATGCTAGAAATCTGACATGCTAATTGCACCCAAGTCAGTTAGTGCATCGACTAGGGTACGATCAACCTGCTCACCGATGGACCAAATTTAAAGCCGTTATTTGCTGAACCAGCAGAGATTCGATCCATCTTTGGCCAGCTTAATGTTCTGCATTATTCAATGACCAGCTCTCAGGTACTAGGCAACTAAAAAAAACAACTGAAATATCAATAGTCAGTCAACATTTCTAAAACTCCTAAGGTAAATCGCATATACAAAACACTACCCAGGATTTGAGCTGATGAAGTTCTTTGGTTTTTCAATGCTATGTAACATGCAGTTGCCCACAAATAGTGAATATAATTACTGTATTTATCAGCGTATACCGCACACTTATTTTCCCCTTAAAATAAGGGGAAAATCATGGGTGCGTGATATACGCCGATACCCGCTTCCCGGGCTCAGTTTGAAGTAGGGCTGCGCGATTCTGGTCAAAATGAGAATCGCAATTCTTTTGCTTAGACTAAAGATCACGATTCTCTCATGATTCTCAAAAATTGATAGCTAGAACCCCCCCCCCCCCCCCAAAAAAAAATAAACCTGTGATTTATTTGAAAATACGAATATATAAAAAACAGACCAGTGATATGTCTATAATGTTAAAGACCATATAACTCCATTGAAAAAAAGCGAAAAATCAAACTTTGATTCTGCTTTTTTCATAGGAGTTATATAGTCTTTAACAATATAGATATTTCACTTGTCTGTTTTTTATACATCAGAAGCAGTACCGCCGGCAACCACTGGGTGGCGCATTGATACACACAGTTGTATTAATCTTTCTCACAGTTCTGTACAACTGTTGGTATTCATGCGCCACCCAGTGGTTCCCGGCAGTACTGCTTCTGATGTATTAATCTTTCCCACAGTTCTGTACATCAGAAGCAGTACCGCCGGCAACCACTGGGTGGCGCATGAATACAATCAGTTGTACAGAACTGTGAGAAAGATTAATACAACTGTGTGTATCAATGCGCCACCCAGTGGTTGCCGGCGGTACTGCTTCTGCGGCATTTGCGTTCCACGCTGGTTACGTGGAATGGTGGTGACACATAAAAATCGCGGGTCATCCCGCGGGGAGATCGTGGGCGGGGAGAATCGAGATCTTGATTCATCGTACAGCTCTAGTTTGAAGCCTCCGCCGACATATACCGAGTGCAGTACACTCGGGTACATTCGGACAGGCTCGGCTTCGCTCGTAGTCACACTCTGTGACGTTTATTCGTGAGAAGCCAAGCGTGCCCGAGTGTACTGCGCTCGGTATATGTCGGTGGAGGCTTCAAAATTAGCGCGGGAAGCGAGAATTACACTCAGAGAAGCCGGGAGGACACCACCGAAGCCGCAGAAGGACACCGGATCGGACAAGGCCGCCGATGGACGCCGGGCCAGACACCAAACTGTAAGTAATAAAACATTTTTTTTTTTTTTACAGGAATTTTGGGGTCTACTATACGTCGGAGCACGCAATACCCCGATATAATGGAAAATTGAATACCTACCTTTCTGTAATTTTCCTTTCCTGGTGCCTATCCATGGCAGCATACATATGGTTGGTGGCTCCACCCTCATCCAACCCACAGGACCAATTATAACTCTTTAAAAGAGAGCGACAGCCTCCCCTCTGACATTCTTGTAACTAGACTCAAACAATTAAGGATTCTAAGAAAGGGAGGGCGTATGCTGCCATGGATAGGCACCAGGAAAGGAAAATTACAGAAAGGTAGGTATTCAATTTTCCATTTTCCTGGTGCCTTCATGGCAGCATACATATGGTAAATAACTCGCTTATAGGGAGGGTTGCTGCAAAAAGTATTTTAATCTCTATCCAAGAGAAAACAGCTGAACAGACTTTTCCCCCTACATCACTATGAGTAAGAGTAGACCCGACTAGGTCATGAATGCGGTGTAGAATGACCGGTTGCCTAATGGCAGGGCGCTTGGAAGATTCTAGTGTTGCTGTAGTCCAGGAAGCCGCCATTCCCCGCACAAGTCTTCTTTGACTTTGGAGCGGAGGACCACTAGCCCGGTATGTTGTCTGGATAAGATGAACCATCCAACTTGATGAAGTTGTCCTTGGTGTCCACAACTTTCTCCCCCTCTTTTTTTTTTTTTTTCAAGGTAAGCTGGTAGCATGCCTGCCAGATCCGAGACGCCTGAGGAAGTCTTCTTCTGACTGGTTTGGCCAGTCAGGAGTTGTTGGAACATACTGAAAGATTTGGGACTACCCATTCTTAGATAAATTGGCTCGCAGAGGGAGCTCTGGACTTGAACTGGCAAGACTGCCAGATGACCAACTTGTTTAAGTTGAAACATCGGAATCCTAAATACGGAGGCTTGGACTTTGAGGGCCTTTGAACGGATGAGACGGTGCTTAGAAGTATGGAAAAAAGAAAATTGCTTCGAGAGTAGCGTCTTACATAGAAGATTCTCGTGTATGTGCAAGGAAAGACTGCGAGTAAACTGAATAGCAGAGGCACATCCCCCTTTAGACGTAGTCACCCTATCTGGGGAAAAAAAATGAATGATTGCCCTCGAGGCATGTTCTTATTGTGAATTTAGGTTCCCTCTGATGTCTTCCGGGGCTGAAAGAGGCTTTTCTTCCTGTCAAAAGGTGCTACTGGAGGAAGACTTTCTGGGTAAAAGTGCCATTTATCTTGTGGGAGTGACTGAACTTTCTTAGTTTTTTTCCCCCTTCTCCATTTCTGATGATTAACTCCAGGGACATCCGAAAGCGGATAGGAGTGAACTCTTTCGGATATGCGAATGTACGCAACTGGAATCGGCAGAAGGACCGAACGGGGCCCGCTCGCCTGGCAGCCTGTATCAAGATTTCCTAGACCAACCGAGGATTTGTAGTTGGGGAGGTGAACCAATTCTCTGCTAGGCGCTGGCACTTAACCAGGTAGGAGGGCGTACGCCCGTATTACCCTTGAGATTGGGAAATTGTGTGAAGGAACTGGCAGCCTTCCGTGTAAAAACAAACATGCACCAAAAGGAAGAGATCTTAACTGGCGGACTAGCCCATGAGGACAGCCTCTCGGGAGGCAAGCTGAACCAATAGCTGCGTATTGGAGTTGGTATTTTCCTTCCTAGGTGATCAGCCAAATGATTTATTCCCTTCCCTTTTTTTTTTTTTTTTTTTTAAAACATCAACTGCTTGAGGCTGGTGAGATCCTCTTGGCCTTGAGTCATATCAGGAATGCTTTTGAAGAATGACGATCTGCCTATGTGCGTGTGTTCGTCCTTTGGGACTGGACTCAGGTTAAGGTCGACCTGATGCTCATCTGTGTGGGAATGGACTCGTCCTTCAGAGGTAATGTTCTGGCAGAATATTGATGTCAGCGGTACCTGACTCCTGTATGTTGGATACCGAACTGTCCTTATTTAAATACCAGTTGTCTTGGTCAACTGAGTCCCCTAAGGTTGCTGAAATTCAGAAGAACCGCTGCTGCTACAGGGATGGACCAAGGAGTAGGAACCAACTGCAAGTGGCTCCACCCACCGAGAAGACTTGATTATAGCACAGGACCGGTACTACTTCTAAAAAGTAGAATTCTCTGAGACCCGGACCTTTCCGTTAGGAAAGTCTGTTGTAACGAGGTGTAGAGATGTTAATGTTCCCACCATGCTGCCAGAGTCCAGGGGGAGGATGTAAGAGGACCCCGATATGATTCCGATTGTCATGTTCCCAGCTTAGGCTGTGGGTGGGGACTTTCTTCTCTTTAGGGGAGACATCAGTCTCTTAGGAATATAATCTTTGCATAGGCAAAAAGACTAAAACATTTTTATATATGTTTTTTTTTTTTTGGTAATTACCTGACCAGATGCATTCATGCTAAGGTGAACATACACCTCTTGTATACAAGATCGGAAACCTTATTGTAATGAAATGAAGATAGAACATCTTCCTTCTCATGTGGAAAGTGCAACTTTTCCCCTCGGAAGAGATTAACACTAGATCTTTCTGTTAAGATCCGGGGCGCATGGTGTGCCTAAAGGCAGGCATCAAAATTGTAAATGAAGTCCACTAATGTCTTGGAACATAAGGGGTAGGAGAACATGATGAAATTGCAGGTGGAAACCCTTGAGGCTTTACAGGGACCATCTCCACTTCTGGTCGTACTGCCATGAGTCCCATTTTTTTTAAGGGATTCTCACCCGAGGATTGCCAGGTTGACAAGTTTGCTGTAGACCTGGGATGAATTGCGTACATTTGAAGGATGGGGAAAAAAAAAAAGAAACACACGCATTTCCTTTTTTCAAATAACCAGAAAGGGAAAAGATTTGAGAGGTATGAACCCCCAAACAGCTCACGGAACTCGGAACTGAAATCCATCATGTATGGGCTTTGTGTAAGCTGAATCAGAGTCCTGAGATCTTTTATTCTATATGGACCTTGGTGAGTAGCAAGGACATAGGAGCCTGTTGAGCCAGAAAGTCTTTTTTTTTTTTTCTCTTTTTTTTTTTTTTCTCTTTTTTTTTTTTTTTTTGGTGCGACCAAGGCGAATTGTAGGGGAGTCAGTTTCCCGTTAAACCAGAATGGCAGTACGCGCTGGTTCAGCTTGAGTAAACAGGAAGTCAAAAGGGCTTCTGAATTCCGGGAGAGCTAGACGCGTCCCCTTCTTTCCTTATGTTCATGAGGGTAGCCTGGAGGTGGCTTTGCCTACTCCTATACCTCCTGGCAGTTACTGTATGCAGTAAGGCCTGAGAGGAAGATTCCAGTGTTTTTTCGCTGCTGCCTCGACCATAGATCCTGAAGCCAATTTAATTGCTCCAGAGAATTGAGAATTTCCTCTGGCTCGAGGCCCTGGCTCAAGGCTAATTCAAAATTGGTAGACCATGCCTTTGTTGTCTCGGCAGCTGAAGCTAAAGCGGCTGCTGATTCTCACGCTCTCTCAGCTGTCTCATATTTAGATTTGAGGCCGTTCTCAATCTTGTGACCCAATATGTCTTCTTGAGACGCTGCACCTCTTGAGGAATGTGCTGCATTTCTTACAGTAGCCGAGTGAGCCATAGATGGTAAGAAAAACAGCTGAGCACTGTGTCAGCTGGAGGGTACAGCCCATGAGGATGGATATAGGTGACCTGGCCTGCTACCATATTTCGCATTAAGGCGGCCATAAAATTATCAGGTACCCCAGAATCGTAGTGGGCCCCTTGCTTCTCGGATGCATCTTGGGAGTCATCCAAACTGGCCCCTGCACTTATCTGCTGACCTGGGATTTTGGGGGCAGACCCCTGAAAAATATCTTTTGATGAAGAGGTAGCTGGACCTTGAGATGGAGACGACTCCTGGATTGCGTCTTTAATTATTTTCCTAATGTTGACCCAGTATTCCTCCCTCTCCTTATCCTCATTTCCGGCTGCTCCCAGAAAGCAGTAACTGCAGACCAATTTTTTTTTTTTTTTTTGGAAGCGCATCATCACCGCAGACCCAGCAGGCTTTGGGGGTGGCAGGGTGATGAGGAGAGGGATACTTTCTAGCCGAATGTCGGGAAGACCTGCGGCTGTCAGGTGTGTAGGCTGAAGCAGAGTGACCACTCTTTGGGACACCATGAGCTTTGGACCCCTTCTTCTGTGCCCCTCTGCGACTTGGCTGAGGTTGCGGGCTGCAAAAGAAGTTAAGGACAGAAAAATTCTGTTTTTCCTCTATAGAAGGTAGTCACGTGCTCTTTTTTATTTTGAACTTACCTGGTAGTTGCAGCCACTTACCTAGTGGTATGTTGAGGATCTTTTTGTAATACTGAGCTGCGGGGAAGGGCTGTTAAAGAGGGAAACCAACAAGGTTAACCTGCGTGGTTTAACTTTTCTTTTTATATATTATTATTATTATTATTATTATTATAAATTTTTTCTGGAACACATACCTATATGTATAGCGTACCTACGAATATGCATATATACACCCATGAACGCATATGTTCATATATGTTTTTTTTTTTTATATTGAATACATAAAAACCATATATATATATATATATATATATATATATATATATATAATCTGTGCATACATACATATACACATCCAGGCCTATGCACAGGCAAGGCTGAGATCCATGAGGTATCAAGGATACCCTACCTAAGTATATACATATACACATGCACATACCCATATGTACAGAAAACGTCCTCACCCATTATATGCACATAAAAATATGTATTCCACCGAAATATGCACAAACATGATCCACTCCCAAATTTACCCTGGGCTGGATCCATAATATGGGGAATAAACAGGAGGAAGGCAGTAGAATGTAATCTTCCCTTAACCTAGGATGTGTTGCAGTGGAGAGCTGTTTAAACATAATGAGGAAAAACATCCTCATTTATATACCGACTACTTCCGGATATACCAAGATGGCCGCATTGGCCTCCGAAGGCTACTGCGCATGCGTGCGGTGACGTCATATCCCTGCGACACAACAGTGTCCAAGGAAGGGATAAATCAAATGCAGAGGGGGCGCACAAAGCGCCGCAGATGCCCTCCAGCAGGGGCGGCAGGAGGGGGGCCCCCCCCTGCTGCGGGAGATCGCATGCCTGGCTACGAGAGTCATAAACTCTGCCATACCTCGTTATAGCCCAGGAGTCTGCTGGCTAAGACGGCAGCATGCGTCTGGAAGACAGAGAAAGAGGTGAGGGACAGGTGGTCTAGAATGTAATCGCCCTTATAGCAAACGGCAGATTTTTTATTTATTTTTTAAACAGTTGAACAAGACTTGCCCTGTAAGCAGCTGTAGAAGGCTTAATAGCCACCTGTCTCCAACAAGCCACAATCATCAGCAGTGAAAAATAGCACTGCAAAATTTGTAATCAGTCGTCTTTTACCTTGGAGCAGTGTTTTCAGTCACGGATGGAGGAAAATACCTGAACTCCAGACCCAGAAAAGATCCACAGAAAAATGGGCTCCCAAACCTTTTTGGCGCATTTAGCAGCCTAAGATATGGGACTTCATCTACAGGGAAGCATGAACCTGTAATGGCTGGCCAACACAGTGGCTTAGTAAGGGCTGAATCCAGGTGATCCATGATCCTGCAGGTTTGAGGACAGAAAAAAGAATGTCAGAGGGGAGGCTGTCGCTCTCTTTTAAAGAGTTATAATTGGTCCTGTGGGTTGGATGAGGGCGGAGCCACCAACCATATGTATGCTGCCATGAAGGCACCAGGAAATACCGTATTGCTGTGTAGCTTAAAGTGGATGAAAACCCAATTTTATTTTTTATATTTTATGTACAGTATAAGATTTCATATCATCTGTGCCCAGTCTTGCCACACAGAGTTAATCCAGCTCTGATCAATCCTCTTTTCTTGTTCAGTGAAATAAAACGGACTTACAGAGAAAAACCTTAGTCTGTTCCGCCCCCTTGCTGTGAGTGACATGTAAAAAACCTATCTCATGCACTAGCCTGGAGACGGGCATTATTTTTTAATCCCCCCCCCCCCCCCCCCCCCCATTTTCTGAAGTCATGTGGTTACTTTTCTGGATTTTGACTGGATGTTAGTGATCATAGCAAAGTTCAGTAAGAAATACAAAGGAAAAAGTGCATGTTGACAAGGGGAGTGTATAGGAGGGTGGGGAGTCTACTGACAACAAAACTCCACCCACCGATCTCCAGACAACAGATCCACCCACAGAATCTGCAGTTTGGAGACATCTGACAGGTAAGGATACATGCAGGAGGCATCTATATCCTTATAGATCACCACTATGGCAATAGTTTAGAAAGGATGAGAGTGGGTTTACATCCACTTTAAGCCATGTATACACCTACCAAAAATCAGCCAATTCAGCAAGAACCGCCTGAATTTTTGGTCTGCGTGTACCACTGGCTGTTCAACTAAAGCTGGTCCAACAGTTCTGCTGGGGAAAAAAAGGGTACCAGCATCTAATCTGCGCTTTCAGCGAATGGACACTGATCTGAATTCTGGAGATTTCCGAACACAATAGAACAGTGGGAGAGATCTCTTCATCAACATCTTTTGTTTTATCGCGGGGAGCTTTCAGATTTGTTCTGTTAAACCTGCTGGCTGGAAAGGATATCAAAAGTTTACACACCCCTGTTAAAATTTCAAGTTTCTGTGATGTAAAAAAATGAGACCGATATCAATAAACTGTACTCAATTGAACAACAAACTGAAATCTTTTAGGTGGAGGGAAGTAAAAATATAAAAAACTAAAATAAAATGGTTGCATAAGTTTGCACACCCTGACTTGCCCACTCTACTAAAGAAAATGTCAGGAAAGACCTATGAGAACAGCTGAATTTTATGTGGGGTTAATCAGAGGAACTTTATATGATGGCAGGTGTGTACTCACTCCCATTTAACATGAGTTTAAATGTGATTGCTTAAATCTAAACACAGCTACATCCCCAGTTATAAGAGTGTGCACACTTATGCAACTGCAACTTTTTTTTTTTCAGTTTGTTTTTTAACTGAGTTGTACAGTTTATAGGTCACATTGAAGCTGGAAAAAGTTCAGAAATTATTTCTTTGCCTAATCTTTTTTACATCAAAGAAACCTGACATTTTAACAGGGGCGTGTATCCACGATATATCCTGCTTTAGAGGAGGTCTACCTATGAAAGAGCCAATAACGTTGAGATATAATGTGCCTGCAGTTTAGTTTCGTTTTTAGACTAGTTTCAGTTTGTTCTGTGTTTACAGAGACACACAGAACAAAAACAAACAAACACAGGACAGTGTTTGTTTTTAAAATGAATCTGATTGGTTCTGAGGAGTTTTAGACACCCAGTAATCACATCTTCTTGATCATGGACCACAATGAAAAGCTACCATGAGTTTTTTCATAGGGAGCCAGACAAGCAGGAAGTGTGGAGTTCAGCACGGGGTTACACCAACTTCTAAGCAAAAATGGACATGGAGGACATGAAAGCAGGACTGCCATAGGCGTGCGCACAGGGTGTGCCAGGTCTGCCCAGGCACACCCTTATCACCCTGTACAGAACAGATTCCTCCACTGTAGGGTTGCCACCTGTCTGGGATTCACCTGGACATTCCAGGTTTTAAAATCAGTCTGCCTGAAACCCGGACACATTATTCAGAACGGACTGTGGCACCCCAAGTAACTAAGATAGTCACACACAAATCTGTTGTGTGCTGAGGGCGGTTGTCTGGGGGCAGTTTTGGCATCACTGGCGGGGCAGGGTGATGATGATGGCAGCAAGAGCAATTTGGCCACACCTACTGTTTGCTGTGGCATTACTACTCTTCTTGGGGCACCCAAAGGTGTCCCAGGCCGCTAAAGGGTTCGGGTTTGGCTTGAAGAAAAGGTGGCAACCCTACTGACCTGACTCCCCATCCTTCCCTCCACAGCACTGCCAGCTTCCCTCCTCTCCCACTGGTTGTTGTTGTGGATGTTTTAGGATGAGTGGGGGAAGGGGCCAGTAAATATGCCATTTACCGGCCCCTTCCCTTTCTGAATGAACATCGTAAATGATCGGTAGAGTGTGTTTGAGCTTTGGGGTGCACACCCTAATGCCAAAGGCTGCGCACACCTATGAGGACTGCTATCAGGTAAGGCAAGCTATTTAGCATTACAATTTTACTGATCCTTTAAGCAGCAATGCCTTTGGTGGCAGTGAAATCTGTTCATTTGTGATTTACTGTATTAACTTCCAAATTCCTCTAGTATATCAAACGCCACATTTCAAAGGTGTAACATTACCAGAAAAGGGTCTGGGGGTAATTATACAATTTTTATTTTTTTTGTAGATTATTTTCAGCTACAACATAAACGCAAAGATTCCTTTACCTCGTAAAAATATATCTTAAAGGGGAGGTCCACCCTAAAAAAAAGTTTTACTTGCCAGAAATTCCGGTTGCTAAGCAGATATTCCTAATCTGCCTCTTCGTAGTCCGTGGCAGGTCTTCATCCTCGCATTTGTCTTCTGGTCATAAAAAGGTCGTAAAAAGACGGCCTCCCGGATTTATAGAGCCACCTGGAGGCCGTCTTTTTACTATGGCCCGGGACTGAAGTATTTAAGGGAACCAATTTAGAAAATAAAAGACGAACCTTTACAACCCCTTTAAACACACAAGCATTTTGCTGAAAAAAAAATAATAATTAAAAACCATTTATCATTTTACTTCTACATCACAATTATGTGGCACTTTGTTTTGGTCTATCACATAAAATCCCAATAAAATAGATTTATGTGGAAAATTTCAAGGGGTGTGAATACTTTTTCTAGTCACCGTATATCTTTCTAAACTGATGTATCGTAGATTGGTCAAGTGTTGAGGACTTACTCTTATATATGCTTACATGAGTAAAGCAGTGGATGGTGGTAGCAGTTTTCTATTTTCTTTCTTTTTACAATTTTTTTTTTTTTTTTTTAAGGAGGGGGGGGGGGGGGCTTTGGTGATTGGTGAAATATCAGGGGGTCTAAACAGAGAAAGGGACTGAGGACAGAGATTCCTCGGCCTCTTTCTCTGCATCCTCAGCTGAACTGGACAGTGAATGAGCAGTAGGGGGAATCTGTACCACATGAGGTGATTAGGGTGTGCCCAGACACATCCAGCACACCCTGTGCACACGCCTATGGAAGAAATGCTTTCATCCTCCCTCTTTTATATAGAAGGTAAAACATACATAACTCTCCACCCAAGCTCTCACTCTGGATGGGCGGAGCCAGTGCAGCAGATACAAATATTGAATTGGCGCATCTTCCAATATGGGAATGGTACAGCCTTCTCATGTGCAAAATGAGAATATTATGATTATTGATATATTCATATTGGCATAATTTTGTTGTATACCAAATTCCAAATGAAAATACAGCGATAAATTATACATTTCAAGGTCTCCGCGGGTAAGAATGGTAATTGTATTATAATAATAGTTTATTATTTCTATAATTATTATTTATGATGACTTTTTAATATTATTGCTACAATTAATAATCACATGACCAACAGAGAGGATTATTTTTGTATTTAATATTCTTATTATCATTGCTAATTAGGATTCTCCTCTAGCTCTAACAGTTGCCATGAAAGCCATGGGTTGTTAGGGGCGGGTCACATGGCGCCGGTCACATGACCGCACGGAGCGTCTTCCAGTATGGAATCTCCCAGTGTGGTGACGCTGGAAGGTGTGTGAGATGAGGAAGTGGTGTGATGATCGGCCTTGACTGTCAGTGATCGGATCGTAGAGCGGAGATCGCAGGGCATGGCGGAGGGTGGCAGTGCGGTGTCTGCCCTGGAGGCGGCCATCATTCATGGACTCAGACAGCTGAGAGCCCGCTACCTACAGAGAGGGGTGAGAGCGCCGGAGGGGGACACCACCGGGGACACCGACAGTCCAATCAGCAACCTGCCGGTAAGTGACCGACAATCCGGAGCAGCACAAGTCACATTCATGTACTGGGGTCACAGGTGTCCATTATTGGGGCAGTTCTGTCCTTCCTGACTGCTGTGTCTGTGTTCTCCTCCTATACACTCCATATACGCCTACCGGTCCCAGGATCTCCATACACACCTACCTGGCTCAGGATCTCTATATACACACTTACCTGGCTCAGGATCTCCCTATACACACTTACCTGTCCCAGGATCTCCCTATACACACTTACCTGTCCCAGGATCGCCCTATACACACTTACCTGTCCCAGGATCTCCCCATGTACACCTACCTGTCACAGGATCTCCATATATACACCTACCTGTCGCAGGATCTCCATATATATACACCTACTTGTCGCAGGATCTCCATATATATACACCTACTTGTCGCAGGATCTCCATATATATACACCTACTTGTCGCAGGATCTCCATATATACACCTACCTGTCGCAGGATCTCCATATATACACCTACCTGTCGCAGAATCTCCATATATACTCCTACCTGTCGCAAAAACCCCCTTCATACACCTACCTGTCGCAGAATCTCCATACATACACCTACCTGTCGCAGGATCTCCATATATACACCTACCTGTCGCAGGATCTCCATATATACACCTACCTGTCGCAGGATCTCCTTATATACAGCTAGCTGTCGCAGGATCTCCTTATATACAGCTAGCTGTCGCAGGATCTCCTTATATACACCTACCTGTCGCAGGATCTCCTTATATACAGCTAGCTGTCGCAGGATCTCCTTATATACACCTACCTGTCGCAGGATCTCCATATATACACCTACCTGTCGCAGGATCTCCATATATACACCTACCTGTCGCAGGATCTCCATATATACACCTACCTGTCGCAGGATCTCCATATATACACCTACCTGTCGCAGGATCTCCATATATACACCTACCTGTCGCAGGATCTCCATATATACACCTACCTGTCGCAGGATCTCCATATATACACCTACCTGTCGCAGGATCTCCATATATACACCTACCTGTCCAGGATCTCCATATATACACCTACCTGTCGCAAGATCTCCTTATATACACCTACCTGTCAAAGGGTCTTCAAGATTGTCCATCCAGCCCTGAGATTTGTTAGTTCGCTGCACCCTTCAGTTTAAAGTGCTGTGTAAGATTATATATCTATCAATATATCAATGTGTACATACACTTACCGGACACTTTATTAGGTACACTTGTTCAATTGCTTGGTAACACAAATTACTAACCAGCCAATCACATGGCAGCAACTCAATACATTTAGACATCTAGACGTGAAGACAACTTGTTGCAGTTCGAACCGAGGATCAGAAAGGGGAAGAAAGGGGATATACGTGACTTTGAACGTGGCATGGTTGTTGGTGGCAGATGGGCTGGTCTGAGTATTTAAAAAACTGCTGATCTAGTGAGATTTTTACACACAACCATTTCTCAGATTTACGGAGAATGGTCAGAAAACGAGAAAATATCCAGTGAGTGGCAGTTGTGTGGAGGAAAATGTCTTGTTGATGTCAGAGGAGAATGGGCAGACTGGTATTGGATTATAACAAACAAAAAACTGCGCTAATTGGAATATGGTTCATATAAACAAAAATAAATTGTTAAAGGCCGCAGCTGTCGTGTGATAGCACCAAACATAAAAATAAATAAAGCCGCGCCGCGCCACTAAATAGGTAGGCACCAAACACCGTATCAAATATAAGCAAGAGAAGTTAACACATGCATTACATTATTCCAACAGGTTTAGATTATACCAAACCGTCTATGCTGCAAAGTCACTTATTATGTGCATAAATGACACATTAAAAAAGAAGTCCATCAAACGGCTGACGTCCGCTTTACGGCTTTTCCAGATCAATTATGGCCCCAGCCATTGGATGGTTTGACAGTTTGGTTGAGAGCACAACCAATGGGAGTGTTACATTTCCGGCATGTGCCAGAAATGATACTGTTTTATGGATGGGTTTACTTCCAGTTTAATTTACTCCATGGTCCCATGGCAGCTGGTACTCTGGTCTTCTCAACATCATCACAGACAATGCAGAATCAGTGGTGATGATGATATCACTGGTGGCTGCTGGTCCTACATTTTACATGATCATTTTTCGTTTTCGTTTGGAAAATAAATTAATTTAGTTTCTCCCGAAAATCGTTTTGATATTTCGTTTTTCGTTGGGGAATAGCTTTCGTCCGAAAATCCAATAATACTTGGTGTCTGTCAAATGGTCAAAATAATATTCGACGGAACGTCGAATCTTTACATCGAATCGTACATTTCCGTTCGAATATTCCGCCTACAAGAATTCTAATGTTGTATGACTAGTAATAATGTCGAATCTATTTTCTCATAAATCGAAATCTAATCTCTGTAATGTTGAATCTATTTCTATAGTGTCGAATCTTTTCCCTATGCTGTCGAATCTTTTCCCTATGCTGTCGAATCTTTTCCCTATGCTGTCGAATCTTTTCCCTATGCTGTCGAATCTTTTCCCTATGCTGTCGAATCTTTTCCCTATGCTGTCGAATCTTTTCCCTATGCTGTCGAATCTTTTCCCTATGCTGTCGAATCTTTTCCCTATGCTGTCGAATCTTTTCCCTATGCTGTCGAATCTTTTCCCTATGCTGTCGAATCTTTTCTCTATAATGTCGAATCTCTCTATATCGAATTTTTACCGCAACGAAAACGAAAATAAAGCATTTTTTATGTCGGATCTTTCGGTTTTAGTTTCTTGCGCTTTCGTTATCGTTTGTTAAAACGATAACAAAAATGCATTCTAACGAAAACGAATGCACATGTCTAATGATAATGTCAGTGAGAGGAGAGGGGACATGACTGGGGAAGAGGCGTACATTCAGGGGGCCTGCAGGACCGGTAGTAAGGCTGCATCTCCACTCCAAAATGCCTGACGCCGTACGCCTGAAGCTCAAACAAGTTTGAGACCCTTTTTTGTCGCCTGTATTTAGGCGTTTTTCTGTGTTTAACATTGGTGACCCTAGACCTGTCCAAATTCGTGACAAAAGGCGGTAAAAAAACGCAGCAGCAATCGCTTTCAAAATCGCGGTAAAAAAACGCTGCAAAATCGCGGTAAAACGATACGCTCAGGTGTAAATGCAGCCTAAGGGAAATATTCTCTGAAAACAAAACAAGCATTTTATCCTGTATGTACAGTGAGTATAGAAAATAATCACAATTAGTTGCTTTGGAGCCTGAAATGAAGACAGACACAGATTTTGTTTTATCCAGCTGTATTTACTCAACTTATAACATCCAAGTGAAAGTTGGAAAAAGGATCTCATCTCTCTTTAATTATGGCCTTTAGGCCCCTTTCACACTTGTACGACTTGTCCTATGATTTGTGATGGCAAAGTAACATGACAAGTTGTTTTCCATGATTTTGAATGACAACCATTCATTTTAGCACGGCATCAAGTGTTCTGACTTCAAAGTAGTTCCTGCACTACTTTGGTCCGATTTTGATGCCACTTACACAGGCATTCCCTGAAATTGCGGCAAAATCGTGTGACTTTGAAGTCGCAGTAGTGTGAAAGGGGCCTTAGTCTGTTGGGATATGTCTCTGGTAACTTTGCATATCTAGACTTTGTAATATTCTTCTTTGCAGACCTACTTAAAGGAGTTGTAAAGCAAAACTTTTTTTTTTGCTGAAATGACTGTTTACAGGGTATAGAGACATAATAGTTAACTGATTCCTTTTTAAAAATGATTAAAAACAGATCAAAATCAATAATGTGCCTGCAGTTTAGTTTAGTTTTTAAACTAGTATCATGTTTCTGTGAAGTACAAAGACACACAGAACAAAAACAAACAAATACAGGGCAGTGTTTGTTTTTAAAATGAATCTGAGGAGTTTTAGACACAGTAATCACACCTCCTTGATCAGGGACCACAGTGAAAAGCTCCCATGAGTTTTTTCATAAGGAGCCAGACAAGCAGGAAGTGTGGAGATCAGAGAAGGATTACAGCTACTTCAAAGCAAAAACAAACAATGAGGACATGAAACCAGGACTGCAGTAAGGTAAAGGAAGCTATTTAACCTAAAAAAAAAATCCTTTTAGTGACCCTTAAAAGGAGTTGTAAAGGAAATGTTTTTTTGCCTAATATTTATGTCTGCAAGGTAGACAGACAGAATAGTGTAATGATTATGTTAACAAACAAGTAAATACCTATTAAATTCCTTCATCTATATCGCCTCCGGCATTCTAGTTTCTGTTCTCTCATTCACTTCCTGGTTTGCGGCGCTCGTTCATGTAAGAACTACATTTCCCAGTATGCATTGTGGCACGCCCAGTAATTCACACCTCCTTGAAGTCTCTAACACGTAGAGAGTGTCCTGCCACACAGATGTAGTTCCCAGGAGGGGGCGAGCACATCACTGACCACCGCAATAAAGCCTCCCTTCGCGGTGGTGAGTGACAATCGGACAAGCAGGAAGTGAACAGAGAAGAAATAGAGCAACTTCTGAGCAAAAACGAACAATGAGGAAGTAAAAAGAGGAATGTCTGGAGGTAAAGGATGCTTATTAGGATTTTTTTTTTCCTTTACAACCCCTTTAAGTTCAGTTAAATTTGACGGTGACCGTTTGTGGACTGCAGTCTTTAAGTCATTCCACAGATTTTCAATGGGGTTTAGGGCTGGGCTCTGTCTGGGCCAGGCAAGGACATTCACCCTTTTCTCCTTCAACCATTGTGTGGTAATTTTTGCTGTGTGCTTTGGGTCATTGTCATGTTTGAAGGTAAACCTTCTTCCCATTGACAACTTTCTGGCTGAGGACAGCAGATTTTCCTCAAGAACTTGGTATTTTGACCCATCCATTTTTCTTTCTATCCTGACAAGAGCTCCAGTCCCTGCTGCAGAGAAACATCCACATAACGGGGTATTACCACCTCTGTGCTTTACTGTAGGAATGGTGTTATTTGGATGGTGAGTTGTATTGAATTTCCCTCAGACATATTGTTTGGTGTTGAGGCCAAATAATAAAATTCTAGTCTCATCTGACTATAACACCTTTTTCATGTGACCTCAGAATCTTCAAGGTGTGTTTTGGCAAAGCTCAGCCGTGACTGCATGTGGCCTTTCTTGAGGAGTGGCTTTTTTCTTGCAACCCTCCCATACAATAGGGTGACCAGACATCCCCGGTTTCAGGGGACAGTCCCCTGATTGAGGACACTGTCCCCAGACCAAGTCTGTCCCCGGTTTTGTCCCCGGATTGGATTTGAACAGGGACTGGGGCAATTTCAAAGACAGTCAGTGCATAATAAAAAAAGAAAAATCAGAATTACACACCCCCGCTCTGCCGCTCCAACTAGCTATGGGGGGGGGGGGGGTTATTTTTTCCATTATCTGTCCCCCTTTCTGATGATCATGTGCTAGTCAGAGTGCAGGGAATATTTCTACAGTTTCTGACACATGCCCATTCCGCTCCGCTCGCATGTTTTTCTGCCTTGACTCAAGTCCCGGCCAGCTGCCTATCTGTTTATCTCCTTGCCTTCCCTGGATGCCGCGGATCGGAGTTGTTGAGCGAGGGGGGGGGGGGGTTACGCAGATACGCAGACCAAAGTTGTTGAGCGGGAGGGGTTCGCTGATCGGAGTTGTTGAGCCGGGGGGGTTCCTCGGATCGGAGTTGTTGAGCAGGGGGGTTACGCGGATCACAGTTGTTGAGCGGGGGGGTTCCTCGGATCAGAGTTGTTGAGTGGGGGGAGTTACGCGGATCAAAGTTGTTGAGCGGAGGGGGTTCCTCGGATCGTAGTTGTTGAGTGGGGGGTTACGCGGATAAAAGTTGTTCAGCGGGGGGGGTTCTCGGATCGTAGTTGTTATGCGAGGGGGGGTGTACCGCGAATCGCTGGATCGCGGGATTTATCGTGAATCGCGCCGGGGGGGGGGCGGGGGGTGGCGAATCACGGGACACTTGCCCTGGATCTCGGGATTTATCGCGAATCGCGGGACATTCCCGCAAAATCCGGGACGGTTGGGAGGTATGTATTACTAGTAAAAGAAAAATATGTCCCCGGATTTAATTTAAAAAATCTGGTCACCTTACCATACAAGCCACATTTGTGGAGAATTTGTGATATTGTTGTCACATGCGCACAATGACCATTCTGTCATAAATTGCCACAACTGCTTCAGAGTTGCTGTAGGCCTCTTGGTATCCTGTCTGACCAGTTTCCTCCTGACTCTTTCATCCAGTTTGGAGAGACGTCCTGATCCAGGGAGAGTCTGTCTGTATTGTATCAAATACTTTCCACTTCCTAATACTAGACATCACTGTGCTTCTAGGCATTGATAAAGCCTTTTATTTTTTATTTTTTTTTGTATGCATCTCCTCTGTTCTGGGAGGCCTTAACAACACTGGGCCAGATTCAGAAAGAGTTACGCCGGAGTATCAGTAGATACACCGTCGTAACTAACAATCTGCGCCGGCGTATATTTAAGCGTATTCTCAAAGTGAGATACGCTTAAATATTGTTAAGATACGGCCGGCGTAAGTCTCCTAGCGGCGTATATATAATGTGTTGTACTGATTTGTTTTAAAATAAAAAATAATTATAATCGAAAAAAAAACAAAAAAACTGTCAGGCAGACCTGAACGGGGACCCCCTGTGAAAGAGCCTTTAAGGTTTTCTATGGCTCCCAGCCAGGATCAGTATTGATTACATTTGTACAGGTTATACCATGTATCTTCCAAAACTTTAACCCCTTCTGGACCGCCCACCGTGGATATAAGTCGGTAGTTTGACACTAAATTGCTGCCATTTTTCTCCACGGGCGGCTGGCTTTCAAATACATGTGGTCTCTGCAGCGGTTTCGCGGAGATCACTTTTATCAGCGACGGGAAAGGCCCCCTCCTGCCGCACTCCGGTCATCTCTGCCACTTATTGGAGCCATCGGTAGTGGTGGAGAAGATCAGGTCCTTTCCCCTCCCTGCCTGGATGCAGAGTGAGGGAATGATGTCCCCTGCTCAGCTCCATAGCATTGGAGGGCAGAAGCAACGTAAAAAAACTGTAGCTACCCCGGAAATCTCCTAAACCTGCATGGTTTAGGATATACTCCCTGTATCTGCCGATGCCATTGGCACATGCGCACTGAAGCACGTGAGTG
Organism: Rana kukunoris; assembly: GCA_029574335.1. Lineage (NCBI taxonomy): Eukaryota > Metazoa > Chordata > Amphibia > Anura > Ranidae > Rana > Rana kukunoris. The sequence goes on from CM056049.1 coordinate 66,323,961, forward strand.
TGCGCGGGAGTGACGTCATCGTGGTTCCGGCCAATCACAGCGCTGGAGCCGCGATACCCGGAAGTAACTCTGGGAGCGATGTCGCTGGCTAGTGCTGTGTACGCGGGCACTGCAGCCGGGACTTTGATCTCAGATGAGTATTGGATAATGAGCTAGTATGCTATGCATACTAGCTCATTATGCCTTTGTCTTGCAGGTCTTCTTTTTTTCCCCGATGTGTGTTTACAACCACTTCAGAGGGAAATGTTCTTTAGTGTAAATATGAGATCTGAGATCTTTTTTTAAATAATAAAAAATATTAAAGTGCCCCATCCTACTGAGCAGAAGCGAACACATACGTAAATCGCGCTCGCATATAAAAATTTGATATATGATGTAATATGAAATTTTTACTAGTCAGCTATGGAGAGTTTTAAGGGTAAAAGTTTGTCGCCATTCCGAAGCGTGACATGTTGTGTATCAATTTACTCAACGTAACATTATCTTTCACAATATAAAAAAAAATTGGGCTAACTTTACTGTTGTCTTTTTTAAGTCAAATATTTTTTTACCCCAAAAATATACTCCAATATAACCTTGGTTTGAGAGTAACTTGGTTTAAGAGCATTTTGCAAGACAAGCAAAATGTTTTAATAAATTTTGCCTTGATATAAGAGTAGCATCATGTCACAACTGAGTATAAAAAAGAAGAGAGGAGCCTCTAAGTCAGTGGTCTCAAAGTACCGGCCCGCGGACCGGTTGTAAATGGCCCGCAGGCAGGGCGGGGGGTACCGCGGAGGTGGGGGGAGTAGATTTCCTTCACATGCAGAGTCTCTGTCTCACGCTGCGGCTGCTCCCCGCCCCCCCTCTCTTCTCATCCATCCCCATTTGCTTGTGATATCACCTGGGATGGACGAGAAGAGCGGGGGGCGGGGAGTAGCCGCAGCGTGAGATAGAGAAGTGAATTTATGACAGAGACGCTTCCTGCGCTACTCTGCATGTGAAGAAAAAAGACAACAAGTAAACGCTACTTGTGCCCCGTGTACCCTGATTGTGCCCCGTGTACCCTGATTGTGCCCCGTGTACCCTGATTGTGCTGGGCTCTGTGTACCCTGATTGTGCTGGGCTCTGTGTACCCTGATTGTGCTGGGCTCTGTGTACCCTGATTGTGCTGGGCTCTGTGTACCCTGATTGTGCTGGGCTCTGTGTACCCTGATTGTGCTGGGCTCTGTGTACCCTGATTGTGCTGGGCTCTGTGTACCCTGATTGTGCTGGGCTCTGTGTACCCTGATGTGCTGGGCTCTGTGTACCCTGATGTGCTGGGCTCTGTGTACCCTGATGTGCCATGTGCTCTGTCCTGATGTGCTAAGCCTTGATGTGCCATGTGCCTTGTCCTGATGTGCCATGCCCTGTACCCTGATGTGGCCTGTTGTGCTCTGCTCTGATGTGCTGTGCCCCGTACCCTGATGTGCGCTGGGCTCTGTACCTTGATGTGCGCTGGGCTCTGTACCCTGATGTGCGCTGGGCTCTGTACCCTGATGTGCGCTGGGCCCTGTTGTGCTGGGCTCTGTACCCTGATGTGTGCTGTGCCCTGTGCGCTAATGTGCTGGGCTCTGTAACCTGATGGTGAGTGGTCAGTGTGTAGTGTAGTGGTCAGTGTGTAGTGTAGTGGTCAGTGTGTAGTGTAGTGGTCAGTGTGTAGTGTAGTGGTCAGTGTGTAGTGTAGTGGTCAGTGTGTAGTGTAGTGGTCAGTGGGGAGTGTAGTGGTCAGTGGGGAGTGTAGTGGTCAGTGGGGAGTGTACCCTGATGTGCTGGGCTCTCTGTACCCTGATTGTGCTGGGCTCTCTGTACCCTGATTGTGCTGGGCTCTGTGTACCCTGATGTGCTGGGCTCTGTGTACCCTGATGTGCTGGGCTCTGTGTACCCTGATGTGCTGGGCTCTGTGTACCCTGATGTGCTGGGCTCTGTGTACCCTGATGTGCTGGGCTCTGTGTACCCTGATGTGCTGGGCTCTGTGTACCCTGATGTGCTGGGCTCTGTGTACCCTGATGTGCCATGGGCTCTGTGTACCCTAATGTGCCATGGGCTCTGTGTACCCTAATGTGCCATGGGCTCTGTGTACCCTGATGTGCCATGGGCTCTGTGTACCCTGATGTGCCATGGGCTCTGTGTACCCTGATGTGCCATGGGCTCTGTGTACCCTGATGTGCCATGGGCTCTGTGTACCCTGATGTGCCATGGGCTCTGTGTACCCTGATGTGCCATGGGCTCTGTGTACCCTGATGTGCCATGGGCTCTGTGTACCCTGATGTGCCATGGGCTCTGTGTACCCTGATGTGCCATGGGCTCTGTGTACCCTGATGTGCCATGGGCTCTGTGTACCCTGATGTGCCATGGGCTCTGTGTACCCTGATGTGCCATGGGCTCTGTGTACCCTGATGTGCCATGGGCTCTGTGTACCCTGATGTGCCATGGGCTCTGTGTACCCTGATGTGCCATGGGCTCTGTGTACCCTGATGTGCCATGCCCTGTAACCTGATGTGGCCTGTTGTGCTGTGCTCTGATGTGCACTGGGCTCTGTACCCTGATGTGCGCTGGGCTCTGTACCCTGATGTGCGCTGTGCCCTGATGTGCGCTGTGCCCTGATGTGCGCTGTGCCCTGATGTGCGCTGTGCCCTGTTGTGCGCTGTGCCCTGTTGTGCGCTGTGCCCTGTTGTGCGCTGTGCCCTGTTGTGCGCTGTGCCCTGTTGTGCGCTGTGCCCTGTTGTGCGCTGTGCCCTGTTGTGCGCTGTGCCCTGTTGTGCGCTGTGCCCTGTTGTGCTGGGCTCTGTACCCTGATGTGTGCTGTGCCCTGTGCGCTAAAGTACTGGGCTCTGTAACCTGATGGTGAGTGGTCAGTGTGTAGTGGTCAGTGGGGAGTGTAGTGGTCAGTGGGGAGTGTAGTGGTCAGTGTGCAGTGTAGTGGTCGGGGTTAATAATGCATCCACTGACACCAGCGGTAGGGGTAAAAATGTGTCAGCTCACACCAGTGCTGGGGGTTAATAATGCGTTCGCTGACACCAGTGCTGGGGGTTAATAATGCGTTCGCTGACACCAGTGCTGGGGGTTAATAATGCGTTCGCTGGCACCAGTGCTGGGGGTTAATAATGCGTTCGCTGACACCAGTACTGTTGTTTTTGAAGTTTGAAAGTTTGCATGCGGCCCCCTATGGGATATGAAAACTTGTCTTGTGGCCCTCAGGTAATTTGTGTTTGAGACCCCTGCTCTAAGTGTAGCAATATGATTACATATAATGGAGGTACAACATTTAGACCCCTTTCACACTGAACCGTTTTTACAGCGTTTTAGCGTTAAAAATAGCGCTCCTAAAACGCTCATAAAGCGCTCTCCATGCATCTCAGTTGACCCTTTCACACTGAGTCCTGCAAGAAGCAGCCTTTGGGCGCTGAAAAAAACGCTCCAAAAACACCCCTCTCCATTGAAATGAATTGAAAGCGCTGTAAAAACGCCCTTCCCTTTCACACTGAGGCACTGCAAAAACACCCTAAAACATTTGGGTCTTAGTGGTGCTTTACCAGCACATTGGTATTGCAGATGAGGCTTCGCTCGAATAACGCTGTAATAACGTTCAAAAAACGATTGAAAAACACCCCAGTGTGAAAGGGGCCTGAGCAACTTATTGCAACACTTAGAGGTGCCTCTCTTCTCTTTTATACCCTGTAAAAAAAATGCTTTGATATACAAGTGCTTTGGATTACAGGCATTTTCTGGAACAAATTATGCTCGCAAACCAATGTTTTACTATGTGTGTGTGTATATAATATAAATGCCACCCATAGTTGATTGATTGCTTCAGTTGCACTACCAGGGACTGAAATGCTCCAGGAAAGCTCTTTTCATGCTAAGCTAATCAAAATGACCACAGCTGATCACAGTTGAAAGTTGAATGGCTTTGTGCGCCATTGACAAGGTCACTAGCTACACCTGATTGAGTTTTTCTGACATGTTGATGTTAAGTTTTTCACTTGAATGAAAAAAGTTGCAATACAGTAAATCCAGCTGGATAAAATAAAAACTGTGGCTGTCTTCAATTCAGGCTGCAAAGCAACAAAAGGGGGATGATTCTTTTCTATACTTTTTTTTTTTTTTTTCGTCAGCCTGCAGTAATGCTTTAAATAAATGCCTGTTTTTATTTTTATATCCACCTTGAATTATATGAACCAAATTTTTTAAATGTTTTTTTTTTTTTTTGCAGGTTGACATGCAGCTATACATGTTATCATTTCTCACCCCACATGATCTGTGCAGGCTTGGAATGACAAACCGTTACTGGAATGAAATGGTACAAGACCGCCTTCTATGGAAATACTTCCTGCTGCGAGATCTTCCCACCTGGTCTTCCATTGACTGCCACAGCTTACCCGATGTTACTCTCCTGCACAACTGCCTGTCTGAATCCGAGCAGATGGATGCCAATTTTATGTCCATGTGAGTCCTTCTGCAGAATTAACCTACTTGCCCTCGCTGTATTTGTTAAAGCGATATTGTGTTCCTGCTAAAAATTTCAGAGGCAACTTCCCTGCAATAGAAGAGTTCCATCAGACACAACAGCATTCAGCACTTTCAGGATTGTTGGGTGCCTGTGTCCCCCCCACCACATGCTGGAGGTCCATCCTTTGAACCCTAAGGCTGCATTCACACCTGAGCGTTTTGTCACCTGAAGTGCAATGCTCAAAGACGCTTGAGGGGAAAAATAACATTATTGTCTATAGAGATGGTTCACATCGAACGCCTGAAGCTCAAACAAGTCCCGGACCCTTTTTTGTCACACGTATCGGGCGTTTTACATTACTGACAATGACCTGTACAAAACCGCGGTGAAAAACCCTGCGTTTTGTCGCGGTAAAAAACGCCGCAAATCACCTACGCTTAGGTGTGAATGCAGCCTTAATCACTGCTAATACCTAGTACACACAGGCCAAATGTCTGGAGACCAGGGCTTTTTTTCAGGGGGAACTTGGGGGAACTCAGTTCCACCACCTTTGGCTCAGTCCCTTTGGTGCCTGCTCACCACAATCACTTGTAAACACAGAAGTCTGGTTTCTGTGTTTACAAGTGACAGCTCTGCACTCTTTGTGTAACCCCCTGAACTCTACACTCTGTATGTAATGCAATCCTGAGATTTAATGCCCCTTTCAGACCCTTCTACTGTTTTTGAAATCTGAACGGGGTCGTAGTTGAGTTCCTGCACCTATTTTCTGAAAAAAAAAGCTCTGCTGGAGACATTGGCTGGTTCAATAAAAACTGTCCGGCATGCGGCCCGCGTGTATGTCAGCCGGTCCGACAGAGGCCAACTATGCTGGAAAATCAGCAGCCGACGAGTTCCTGATCAGCACTCTCAGCCAATGGCTGAGAGTGCTGATCGAAGTCTTTCCGGTGGGAGGGCCGTCCCCCCAACAGCTCAGCAGGGGAGTTTGCTGTACTGCCATCAGATCATTAGTGCAGAGCTGTAGCAGGCCTAAGTCTCTTACTAACGCAGGGGTTGAGGATAGAACCACACGGCGGGACACAGGCATCTGACAATCTTGGAAGTGCCGAACGCAAAAGAACGTGGCAAGGTGGCTTTTGGGGTGCCTGAAGAAAAAACAATGTTCTTACTTTTTCTCCTTTTTATTCCCCATACTATACACTGTTCAGATGCCCATTAAGAATAGAAGGGGACCAAATATGCAGCCAAATTCCCCACAGACACTACTGTCTTAGGATTACTCTATTAAAGTGTGCACTCCACTGAAGAGACAGGAGGGGGTCAGGTATGGTCGGATTAACCACTTATCTGTGGGGGGGGGGGCGAGATCTTCAATTCAACACAAAAATTTAGTCGTCGTCTTTATTTGTCCTTAATTTTTTTTTAACATATTTTGTTTGGGCGCAAACCTCTTCTTCTTCTTTTTTTTTTTTTTTTTTAATAAAGTGTTACTTAACCGCTTAAGGATCGCCTCCTGCACATTAACGTCGCCAGAATGGCACGGCTGGGCACATGCACGTACAGGTACGTCCTCTGTTAGTGCCCAGCCGTGGGTTGCGGGCGCATGCCTGCGACCGGTCCGAAGCTCTGGGGGGACTGCAGGACTCGCGGACCCGATTGGCGCTGGAGTCCTGCGATCGGTCCCCGGAGCTGAAGAACGGGGAGAGCTGTGTGTAAACACAGCTTCCCCGTTCTTTACTGTGGCGCGCGCATTGATTGTGTGTTCCCTTATATAGGGAATCAAAATCAACGACGTCACACCTACAGCCACACCCCCCTACAGTTAGAAAAACATATGAGGTCACACATACCCCTTCAGCTCCCTCTAGTGGTTGACTCCCAAACTGCTATTGCCATTTTCACAGTAAACAATGCATTTTTGATCCCACAAAATTTGTCAAAATTGTCAGAAGTGTCCGCCATACTGTCGCAGTCATGAAAAAAAATCGATGATCGCCGCCATTAGTAGTAAAACATTTTTTTTTAATAAAGGGCAATAAAACTATCCCCTATTTTGTAAACGCTATAAATTTTGCGTAAACCAACCGATAAACGCTTATTGCGTTTTTTTTTTTACCAAAAATAGGTAGAAGAATACGTATTGGCCTAAACTAAGGAAAAACATTTTTTTAATTATATATATTTTTGGGGGATATATATTATAGCAAAAAGTTAAAAATATTGAATTTAATTTTTTTAATTGACGCTCTATTTTTGTTAATAGCGCAAAAAATAAAAACCGCAGAGGTAATCAAATACCACCAAAAGAAAGCTCTATTTGTGGGGAAAAAAAGGACACCAATTTTGTTTGGGAGCCACGTCGCACAACCGCGCAATTGTCAGTTAAAGCCAGTCAGTGCCGAATTGCGAAAAAATTGTGTCCGGGTCCTTTAGCTGCCTAAAGGTCCGGGTCTTAAGTGTTTAACCCACAACAGTAAAATTAGTCTGTATATGCAGTAAAGAGCATCTACCAGTTTGCTCATTTTAGAAAAAAGTGTGCTTATTTTTTATTTATTTTTTATTTCTGACCCACCCACTACTACTCCTCCTCCTTTTTAACCACTTAAGACCCGGACCATTACGCAGGTAAAGGTACTGGCCAGTATTTGCGATTCGCCACTGCGTTTCTTTAAATGACAATTGTGGCTCCCAAACAAAATTGGCGTCCTTTTTTTCCCACAAATAGAGCTTTCTTTTGGTGGTATTTGATCACCTCCGTGGTTTTATTTTTTGCGCTATAAACAAAAATAGAGCGACAATTTTTAAAAAAAAACTATATTTTTTACTTTTTCCTCCGGTGACCGATGGCGGGACACTGGCGGCGATCGGGTCTCGCGGGCGTGGTCACGGAGCTTCGGACCCCACGGCTGAGCTTAAGGAGACACGTACAGGTACTTGATTGTGCCCAGCCATGCCATTCTGCCGACGTATATTGGGGTGAATGGGTCCTTAAGTGGTTAAACACTTCCAGGTATGGGGGAGCATGTGACCTTTATCCCTTCCTTTTTTAGGATGCAGTGGTCAGGACCAATCGTCCTATCTGAATACTGTCACATGGGGGAGGGGGAGGTCTTTAAGCCTGTGTAAGCCAACACTGGGCAAGCTTATTACTTTACTTTTTTTTCCTGAGAAATCCAGATAAGAACTTCAGATTTTAGTTCCCATTTATTTTCACAGAAAGACTTAACCGTCTAATTTTCCTTGTTAATAGCTACTTGAGGAGCTGCCCAAAGACCAGAAAATCCATGCGTTCAAAGAACCCCATTTATGGAGCAGTGACGTCATTCCTTCAGTCTCTGGTCATGCCGGGGGAACCTCGGTTTGCCATGTTTGGTCCTGGCCTTGAGCAGCTGGATGATTCTTTGGTCACACGAATGATGACATCTCCAGATCTTCTACCTGTGGTCAGCATACTTCAAAGGCAGATTAATGGTGAGTCTCAGATCTATACAGTGATCAAGAAAACATGCCAATGTACATAGGACTTGCATTCAAGCAATTCCCCTCACGTACATTGCCTTAGGGCCCTTTCACACGTGCGGACCGTTCGTCCGTTTTTTTACGGATGAAAAACGGACCGCAATGCATCCCTATGGGATAGCGGACGTTAGCGGATGAGCATCCGCTAACGTCCGTTTGCATCCGTCTCCGTTAAGCTCCGTTTTTTTGAACGGAAGAAAACCCTATTTTTCTTCCGTCAAAAAAACGGAACGGACGAAAAACGGATGTTAGCGGACGATCCGTTTAACATCCGATCCGCTAACATCCGTTTTTCATCAAAATATGTAATAAAAAAAAAAGTTCTAAAAAAAAAAAAAAAAAAAAAAAAACGGATGAAAAAACGGATGAAAAAACGGATGAAAAAACGGATGGAAAAACGGATGAAAAACGGATGAAAAACGGATGAAAAACGGATGAAAAACGGACGAAAAAACTGATCAACTGATGAAAAAAACGGACCTAAAAAACGGTCTGCACGTGTGAAAGGACCCTTAGGCTCTAGTTTGATACTTTTTTTCAGTTTAATTGGATATCAAGAACTCTGCTGGCCAGTCGACTTGTGCAAACTGCAATATTTTGTTTCGGAATTTCGTTTTCGTCCGAAAAATACATTTATTTTGTTACTCCTGAAATTAGTTTTTAACCAATTTTTTTTTTCGTTAGAAATTGCATTCGTCTGAAAATCTGAATGAATAAATGTCAAATCTGTCATTGAAGGCTTATGGTGCCTGTCGAGTGTTCAAGACTGTACGACGTAGCGATCGTACATTTTCGGTCGAATGTTCTGCCTACAAGCTAGCTATAGTAGAATTCTAATGTTGTATGACTAGTAATAATTATATTTATTAATTATTATTACTAGTCAACCAACATTAGAATTTTTCTATAGCCTATGGGCCGAGCATTTGACCGGAAATGTACGATTGCAGCGTTGTACAGTTTAGCTGCTCCATAGAATCTTCTTAGAACTTTCGACAGGCACCATAAGCCTTGAATGAAAGATTTGACATTGGTATGTTTTTCGATGCTTTGTTGAATCGTCGTCATTCATGTTGAATTGTCAAGTTAGTTCTAGCTATTTTACTGCTCCTCCTCGTTTGTTACAATCAGCCAATAACATTCATCATCATCATTATTTTTATTTTACTTCTCCCACCCAATTCCAGCAGCGATCTTTTCTCTCTATAGTGTCAAATCTTTTCTCTCTATGTAGAATAATCTTGGACTAATAGAGTTGAAGGGGTTGTAAAGGTAATTCCCCCCCCCCCCCCCCCTAAATAGCTTCCTTTACCTTAGTGCAGTCCTCCTTCACTTACCTTATCCTTCCATTTTGCTTTTAAATGTCCTTATTTCTTCTGAGAAATCCTCACTTCCTGTTCTTCTGTGTGTAACTACACGCAGTAATGCGAGGCTTTCTCTCTGGTGTGGAGAAAGCCTCTTGAGGGGGCGATCAGGCAAGTCAGGACACTCTCTACTTTGCAGATAAAGAAAGGAGCTGTGTGTTAGTGGGCGTTCTGACACTCCTGCTCGCCCCCTCAAGAGGCTTTCTCCACACCAGGGAGAAAGCCTTGCATTACTGTGTGGAGTTACAGACAGAAGAACAGGAAGTGAGGATTTCTCAGAAGAAATAAGGACATTTAAAAGCAAAATTGAAGGATGAGGTAAGTGGAGGAGGACTGCACTGAGGTAAAGGAAGCTATTTAGGGAATTTTTTTTCTTTACCTTTACAACCCCCTTTAAAAGTTAGGCACTTTCGAACACAGGTTCGATAGACAGATTGTTATTGTCAGCGTCATGTCGAATCTCCTATCTATATCGAACTGTCGTTGCAACGAAAATAAAGCATTTGTTTGTCGGATCTTTTGGTTTTCGTATTCTGCACATTCGGTTTCATTTGTTAAAACGATAACGAAAATACCTGAAATTCGGACGAAAATTAATGCACTTGTCTACTGGCCAGTAACCAGCTCAAAGAAAGACGAGGATGAGGCACTGGACACATATATCCTTAACATGTATTAAGGAATCATCAGTAATGTCTCTTGGTTTAGCTTTCCACAAAGCACCATGTGAAAAAAACAGGGGGCACCCAAATTGAGAAGTCCATGTGAAAGAAGAAAAAAGGGGAGCGTAAATGTTTGTATGGAGAGTACAAAATTCTTTAATGTTAATTACATATGAGAACAGGAAAAAGGCAGCCAACACGTTTTTGGAGCCAACTCAGCAAGCAGAGCAAACTGCTAATATATCTGCTGCATGGTCAAATTTAGTTTATCTCCAACACCCCTTGCTCCATATTTACTGTCTTTGGAGGCTGTACTGTTGGCTGGAATCCAAGCAAGGCAAAGAATGCATGCCCTTGTTAACATTTTATCATTTTTTTGGTCAAGCATTTAGGAGTGTCTTTTTAGGAGGCATGACGTGGGCAGTTGGGCCCACATCACATTAGCGATCCTGTCGCAGATGACAACTACAGTGGGTGCCGACATCTCGCACTCGCTGGAATAGTAAAAGCACATTCCAGCGAGCGTGTCATAGAAGCGACGGGGATCCGACGTAGATTCCCGCCAATTCTACATGTGGGCGGCGTTTGTTATGAATCCTGAGGGAACTCCCCGTCGGATTTTAAATAAAAATCCGGCATGGGTTCCCCCTCAGGAGCATACCGGGCCCTTAGGTCTGTTATGGGTTGTAAGGAGACGCCCCTACGCCGAAAAAACGGCGTATCCAAAGCACGCCGGCTGGCCGGTCAGGAGGGTAGTAGGGGCGAGCGAGTGCCCCCCCCCCCTCCTGAGCCGTACCGGGCAGCATGCCCTCAACATGGGGGGGGGGTCAGGTGCTCTGGGGCAGGGGGGCGAACTGCGCCCCCCCCACCCCAGAGCACCCTGTCCCCATGTTGCTGAGGACAGGGCCCCTTCCCGACAACCCTGGCTGTTGGTTGTCGGGGTATGCAGGCGGGAGGCTGATCGGAATCTGGGAGCCCCCTTTAATAAGGGGGCCCCCAGATACCGCCCCCCCCCCCACCCTAAGTGAATGAGTATGGGGTAACTAAGCCATGACTAAGCACTGATTGTAAGTGCGAAACGCGTCGGCCATACTGTATTTTGTTGGTTGCAGTGACTGTGTGTACAGTTGAAAAATAAAAGACAACTTATTTTAAGTGATTTCGGAGTGCGGCTGTCCAGTTTTTGTCCTTCAATTTGCTATCATTAGCATTGCCAGCACCTTGGTGGTTCAACAACCCTGTATTTTGTGTAAGTTCACCTTACAGCTTTTTCTTAAAGTGTAAGGTAAACTTACATTTTAAGGTTTCTTGGCTGTCGCTTGGCAAGTTTCAACTCCCTCCATAAATTGTCTACAGGATTATGGTCTGGAGACTGGCTGAGCCACTCCATGACCTTGATGTGCTTCCTCTTGAGCCACTCCTGTGTCACCTTGGCGACAAAGTTGGCCTGTACCTTTAGCAGAAAAACAGCCCCAAAGCATAATGTTTGCACCTCCGTGCTTGACTGTAGGGATGGTGTTTTTAGGGTCAAAAAATTATACAAGCGGTCCCCGGGTTACAGGTAGGTTTGTTCTTAAGTAGAATAAGTAGAATCTGTTTGTAAGTCGTAACGGGTAGATTTTTTTTAAGTGTAGCTCCAGACAAAGGATCAATTTTTTCGGTTTTTGGAAAACATAGAGAAGGGTTATCAACTCTGTAACGTTTGTTTTGTTGTCTGTGCCCCCTGTTCACAAGATTTCGCCTCACTTTCTGTCCCAATGACAATTGGATTCTGAACATTTTATATTGTTAGGACTGGTGATAAAGCATCAGTGGAGGTACCTTTTCCCCCATAATAACTTTAAAGCCCTGTACACACGATTAGATATCTGATGGAATCTAATCCGATGGATTTTTTCGTTGGATATTCGATGAAGCTGACTTTCATCAGTCTTGCCTACGCACCATCAGTCAAAAATCTGATCAATGCCAAAACGCGGTGACGTACAACACTACGACGAGCCGAAAAAAATGAAGTTCAATGCTTCCAAGCATGCGTCGACTTGATTCTGAGCATGCATGGATGTTTGACCGATTGGAGTTCCATTCAGATGATCGGATTTTTCTATCGTTTTTTATCCATAGGAAAAATTTAAAACAAGTTCTATTTTTTTTTTACACCGATGGAAATCAAACCGATGAGGCCCAACGAAAGGTCCGACGAAAACTGTCCATCAGTCTGTGTGTACGCGGCTTAACAGTAGTGAATTTCCCTTCCTAGGGGTAGATTTCCTCTCGCTTCCTGTTGTCTCCTTACGTTTGCAAGTAGGAGTCGTTTGTAAGTCGGATGTTTGTAACTAGGGGACTGCATATATATATTTTTCCAAAAAATATGGCACATATTCAAAACATGCGTTTATCAATATTAAGGCATATACTAAATCATGAAACGGAACATGACAAGGATAGGGAAGGGAACATATACAAATTGACTGTTCTCTCGTGTATTTCGTAGCTAAAATGACTTTTCGCTAAATGTCCATTGGGGAGACTAGGTTGTTTTTTTTTTTTAATGTGATTTCTTCAGTCATTGTGGAAGACTGTAGTAGGTGATTTTTTTTATTTTTTTATCTCATCCTATGGTTTTAAGCAGTACAAATCTAATTTATTATTATTATCATCCTTATTATTTTCTTATACAGGCATTGGCTCTGGTGTAACATTTCAACTAAATAACCAACATAAATTTAACATCTTAACCCTCTATTCTACTACACGGTAAGTACCTACAGTAAAGCTATAATTCTTGTCATAGGATTAACATTTTTGCTTCATATTAGTTTTTTTAAACATTACAAAGGATTTCCAGAGTACCGTGGGTTAGCTAAATAGACTGCAGAACATCTGGCTTTGAGATTCCCTTTGTCTAGTTGAAACCTCTTATTCAGCTGTTTAGTAAGGGATGAGTTACCGCTCGAATCAATCTGATATGCTGAGTTTCGGGGGCCAAAAACACTCTCTCTCCTTTATCAAGGCTTGGGAGACTTTGATTGGTCAGTGCCTTCACACAGCATCACTCTGATTTTTGTCCTGGGAGCCCTACATAAAGAAGAGGGAGGAGGAGCAAAAATACAAAAGTAACTTGGACAGCCGCACTCCAAAAAAACGTTCCTTTAATTAAAATGAATCACAGAAATAGACATGCCACTGCAAAACTGGAACAAAAAGCTAACGTGTCGCACTGTAGCTTCAGTGCTTAGTAATAGTCATTAGTCACTAGCTATGACTACGCACTGAAGCTAAAGTGTGAAACGTTAGCTTTTTGTTCCAGTTTTGCTATGGCATGTCTATTTTTGTAATTCATTTTAATTAAAGGAACTTTTTTTGGCGTGCGGCTGTCCAAGTTCCTTTTGAATTTTTGCATTTCCATTGCATTGCCGGCAGCCCGGCACCCAAGGTTTGGATCCAGTGAAGGAGTTTTCTGATTGCTATTGAGCGGTATTTTCTCTCTCTATTTTCGTTCAAGAGGGAGGAGGAGTGGTCATTTCAGATCCCTGAACCACTACACCGGCTGTGTGGGCACTGACGGCTCATCCCCCACAGAGGTAAGTACATAGAAGAACTTTCCTCTATGCAAAAGGTGTTAATATATTAGAGGAATTGGTGCCAGCCACCTTTGCTATCACTGTTTATAATGCTGAAACCATTCATTATTAATTCCCCTGATTCATTAATACCTTTCACATATAGATTAAAATAGAAGAGCTTTTTCTTAAGTCCATATCTCAAGCGTTGACCCCGAAATGCAGTGGATGTTTTTTTATCTGTGAACCATTAAAGTGATTTTGATTCCTTGACCAATTGGTCTGGCACTTCTTCCCTTGATGTTTGCTTTGTATGGCTTTCTGGGTACCCCCACTGTATTGTGGGCTCTTTCAATGTTTACTGGCTTTTCTTTGCCTTGTATGGATAAGGATTAAAATCCCGACGGGGCAGAGGGACTCCCCCCTATGAGGAAGTGAGGCGGCCTAGCCCACTCAGCCAGCCCCGTAGGTCCTTCGCCTCTCTTTTTTAGGAGACCGCATGGCCAAAGTGCGTGCGTGTTAAACCAATTTTGTGTGCGTGCAAGTGTGGTGGTTTTTTTGTGGGGGGTGGGTGTACTAAGCACAGGCTTACCTTGCATAGCACACCCACCGGGAGTCGGGCTGAGACCACCAAACTCAATTTGCATGTAGCCGAGACCGGGATCCGAACCCTTGGCTGCAGAGGTGAACGGCTTATCAGTGCAGTGCCAATCATGGTGAGCCACCACAGCTCCTTCTTTTGGTGGTATTTGATCATTATTGCAAAAAAAAAAAACGACCATTGTAAAAAAAAAAACACATGCTATAAAACACATCCAAAAAATTTTTTATTAAAAAAATCTAATTTCTTTATCAATTTAAGCCAATATGTATTCTACTACATATTTTTGGTAAAAAAAAATCCCAATAAGTGAATATTGATTGGTTTGTGGAAAAGTTATAGCATCTACAAACAATGGGATTTATTTATTTTACTAGTAATAGTGGCAACTTATAGCGGGACTGCGATATTGCGGCTGAGAAATTGGACACTAATTGACACTTTTGATACTTTTTGGGGACTAGTGACACTAATACAGTGATCAGTGCTAAAAATATTGTATTCACTGTCACTGTACTAATTACAATGGCAGGGAAGGGGCAATCAAAGTGTTAAATGTGGTGCGCGCCCCAGAGCCGTAAGTGTTAGATCACGTACTACATACGTGATCTGGCACAGTGCCGCTGCCCTGCCGCAGTATGTGTGCGGTGGGCAGTCATGAACACAGATTCCTATGTTTTTTTTGTTATTCTGAAAAAAATTGCTGTTTGTTTGTTTGTCTGTGTTCATTTTTGTTGCAGGAGAAAAATCTAATTTGTAATTTTGACCCAACTGGCTGAAGCTGTTTTGTTCTGGGAGTTGTAGATCACTCCACGCACGCTCAAGCTCCTGGTGGGTGTAGAAGCAGCGCAGCACAGCCAGGGAACTATAACTCCCAGGATCTTGGAGGCAGGCAGTGTCTGGGAGTCGGGACTTGAGACCAACGTGACTGGCTTGAGCTGTAACTTTGCTTGACCCCAGGACAGGAGCATCACCCCCCAGGACTGGAGGAGGCCATGCAAGGACCTGCTGAGCTGGCACTAGCAGCTGTTATTGCTGATATGAGTGACCCTGACACCCCCAGGTCCAGCTAAACCCCATATCCCAGCTACCCCCCCATACACCCCATTTACTCTGCCCCAGTGTCCACCCAGTAACCTCAAAAAAGCACTCAACACTGTGGGCCCTGCTGGGAAGCTGGCCATGGTTTGCAAGCCCTGCTGGGAGCTGGCCATGGTTTGCGGGCCCTACTGGGAGCTGGCCATGGTTTGCGGGCCCTGCTGGGAGCTGGCCATGTTTTGCGGGCCCTGCTGGGAGCTGGCCATGGTTTGCGGGCCCTGCTGGGAGCTGGCCATGGTTTGCGGGCCCTGCTGGGAGCTGGCCATGGTTTGCGGGCCCTGCTGGGAGCTGGCCATGGTTTGCGGGCCCTGCTGGGAGCTGGCCATGGTTTGCGGGCCCTGCTGGGAGCTGGCCATGGTTTGCGGGCCCTGCTGGGAGCTGGCCATGGTTTGCGGGCCCTGCTGGGAGCTGGCCATGGTTTGCGGGCCCTGCTGGGAGCTGGCCATGGTGGGAGCTGGCCATGGTTTGCGGGTTCTTCTGGGAGCTGGCCATGGCCTGTGGGTCCTGCTGGCCTGTAGATTCTGCTGGGAGCTGGCCATGGTCTGTGGGTCCTGCTGGTTTGTAGGTCTTGCTGGGAGATGAATCAACACAAATCTATTTTTTTTTTAAATAAAGAGATTTCTACACACCCTAAAGAGTTAAACTACACAAGTATTTAATTGCTTAAAAGCAATATGCAAAAAAATGTAAACACAAAACCCTTAATCCCCTATCTATAGACCAAAAGGCAAACTCCTAAAAAAAAAAAAACAGGTAACTTATGTGAGGCAAGTTCACCCCTCGTAGATAACAAAAAGGGGAGGTCTACACACTGCCCTCCCCAATATAAAGCACCCCCTATAAATACCTAATTGATACCCAAAGCCACCTAAAAACGGGACCCCCTGCAATTTATTCCTTAACACAGGACAGCGTATTCCTGTGAAAATACAGGCAATTAAGTCACACTGTCCGGGAATGAAAAAAAATCACTAAATGTGATCACACTGAATATATCCGTCAAAATACCCTTGTCACAAATCAAGTCAGTCAGTAAGGCTGAGGGGGGGATCAGTCACAACACATGTGGGGAAAACAATGAATTGCTTTCCATAGATGGAGAACATCCTGACAGGCAGGTGTGTATATCCGACAGGGTAATCGGTCCCAAATGCTCTCGTCCCAGCAATTGATTATAGGGAGCAAGGAGAATTTCAGACTATTGCTCGCAGCAATTGATAAAATAATTCAATGTTTCAGTTCATTTGGGTTACTCACTGATCCCGCTAGTCAACATATATCATACAGAGATCTGCACAATCAATCTGTCGGTGTGTAAGGAGTGGTGTAACTCTTAAATGGTAACTGAATCACTCATAAATGTGAATGTAAATGAACTGCAATAAAGTCCAAAATGTAGTTTAATAAGAGATAAACTAATGTATATACTCACATTTGCAAGGTTAATAGCAGGCAAGTAATAAACAAAATAATTTCCAGCGTTTCTAACCATAAAGATGGCCATCATGTCCCTGTACAAACGTTGCATCACATGTTGCAGGCCCCTTCCTACGTGTTTCGTCATCACTGACGTCTTCAGGGGTGTGTATCCAATATAAACCACTCTTCAGCAGGCAATTCTCCATCTGTGATATTCAGGTTGTATAGGTTAGTGCAATGTTTCAGTGTGTCTGTAGGAGCTGGCAGTTCTCCAAGGGAGATAACGTTTTCCTATTAAATTTCAGGGTGTCTGTTTGAAGATAGTAATTCTCCAGGATATTTTGGGAGTAAGATGAAATTTTCAAGTGGATGTCTCCAAGTAGGGCATTATATGCTCCGGTTGAATGTTCTTGAGCCAATATAGGTCTGGCTGAGGTAGGTAGGAGACAGGGGCGCTTGTCCCAGCGTTGGATGTTTACATGCTTTGTTCCTGTAAACCCGAAACTTTGTCAGAACTGAGGGATAATCGGCTGTCACTTGTTTAAATTTGGGGCCACAACCCACCCTTAATTATGCAAAAGTGAAAACGGGTGCTTTCAGCCCATTAATCACAACACCATTAATGTGCTAATACTACAAGTGCTTAAACCATTTCAAATGACACCAGTGTGTTGCCTTGCGTAATCCAATAACATTCTCCCCAAAGAAGCAAAAAATAGGGAGATATTTGCTCAAATATAGACGCTACATGGGATATCCATCCCTCTGCATATATAAATATAAAATCCTCTTCCCACTTGGGAAGTGAGACAAGGATTGAAACCTTACTGGCGATACTACCGGTATATCCTCCATATTGGAGAAGGCTTCCCATACACAATCCAATCTGCACCCGATGGATCAGACACAGGAGTAGGCTGCTATATCGCAGCAATGCTTTTAAGATGTGTCTAATGCCTGCAAGCAGCTCACTCATATGTAGGACTCCGGGAACACTCTCCCTGCAGACCCTTATTTCAGTCGGCAGAAAGACCCACATTGCTAGCCCACAGGTATTATTTATACGTCGGATCCAACGGGTACAGATCAGGAATGACTTGATCGGGCTAGACCAATCACTCTGCCCAAAAGACAGTTTGTCATTATTCATTAAACGTTTGTACCTAAACTTTATAGATTATTAATAAACACACATCGCTGGAATTGGATACAGAGTAATATGTTAAGTGTGCACGGTCCATACAAGCACAAATAAATATCCAATCTGCACCTGATGTATCCGACACAAAGTGTTCTGCAGTACTTTCTGGTTGTGTGTAGTGCCCAAGGCAGTTCAAAATTTAGGGAAAACCACGAGAATTCTCTCACTGCATACCTATATTACAGTGAGTAGGGGCATTAAATACAGCAATCCCTAAGAATTCATAGGAACTGTTCACATACTAAATATTTTTACAAAGAAAGTAAAGAATTAGTTCAGAGATTTAGGAAATGGGGATACCCCAATTCTACATTAAGACAGGCAAAGCTGAAAGCATGAAAGAAATGGAGGGAAACGATTCTAGGCCTTAAACAGGATGATAAAAAATGGGATAAAATGAACACAGGATAGGATTGGTGACCACCTATGGTACCCATTGGCAGTTTTTAAAACAAGCATTGGGTAAGCACTGGCACTTATGCTGGACAACAGACTAAAACAGATTCTGGATTTCCATCCTAAATGAATAGCTAAACATGCACCCACAATTGGAGACACACTGGTCCACAGTGAATATACTTGTGGAGTGATGAAAAGCCACTCTACTTTATCCTTTGCTGCACACTCAAAGGGTATGTATGCGTGCGTACATTGTGCTGTGTGCAGATTTTTCATGAAAACGAATACATTTAAAGCCGTAGTAAACCTGCAGATTTTTTTTTTTTTAAACCTGTTAGGCAAAAAGCATAATGAGCTAGTATGCACAGCATACTAGCTCATTATGAAATACTTACCTTAGAACGAAGCGTCGCAGGTGATCTCGGGCCACGCCGAGGCAGCGGACATTTTCCCTCGGCGTGCCTTCCAGGTATCGCAGGTCCAGCACTGTGAGTGGCCGGAGCCACGATGTAGTCATGCGCGCGGGAGACTTCTTTCCGGCAAGCTCCTGCGTCTGCTGAACTTTTAGCCAAGAAACTCAGAGCGCCTGCGCCACTGAACTCAGAAGGTTAAGGAGATATTATTTTAAGGTAGGTAAAAGTAAAAAAAAAAAAAAAAGGGGGGGGGGTATACAACCGGTTTAAGGACTCTGCTGGCAAACAAATATATAGGATAACGCATTGGCCAAAACTGAGGATTTATTTATTTATATATATATATATATATATATATATATATATTAGGGCTGTTACTGATTAAAAATGTTGTGTTCGATTAATCGTTTTTTTTTCTTTAATCGATTAATCGACTAATTTCGATTAATTATAACTCACATACAGATCCAACTACTTTTAGCTGATCTTGCATTGCAACTCTGCATTAGTTCGTGGTAAATGTGGTATACACTATATACAATCACCCGACGCTACTTAGTTTCCACAATCCATGACTTAACTTCACAGTTCACACAAATACGTTTTAAATTCAATCTGTAAGTATTTTTTTTTTTTCTTATTAACCACTTCCCTACGGCCGTACGACTATATGCGGCCGCAGGGTGGTTCTAAATCCCCGGGCTGCCGTGTTTTCACGGCAGCCCCTTTCTCTGTTCCCAGCGCGCGCTCCAGAGCGCGCAGCGTGGAACTTGTGTACTGGCCGTGTCCCTTGGACACAGCCAATCACAGATCGCCGCGAACGGCCAATCAGAGTGGCCGTTTGCGATGCGATCTGTGCAGCGAATGAGAGATGATCTCATATGTAAACATATGAGATCATCTCTCATTGCCGGCTCTCACAATGACAGCGTCCTGTCAGGGAGAGAGCAGACCGATCTGTGTTCCTAGTACATAGGGACACAGATCGGTCACCCGCCCCTCCCCCCCCCAGTTAGAACACAATGCAGGATACACATTAACCCCTTCCTCACCCCCTAGTGTTAACCCCTTCCCTGCCAGTCACATTTATACAGTAATTAGTGCATATTTATAGCACTGATTGCAGTATAAATGTGAATGGTGCCAAAAATTTGTCAAAAGTGTCCGATGTGTCTGCCATGATGTCGCAATAAAAATCGCAGATCGCCGCCATTACTAGTAAAAAAAAAAAAAAAAATTCTGTCCCTTATTTTGTAGGCGCTATAACTTTTGCGCAAACCAGTCGCTTATTGCGATTTTTTTTTTTTTTTTTCCAAAAATATGTAGAAGAATACGTATCGGCCTAAACTGATTTTTTTTTTTTTTTTAAATTGGGCTATTTTTTATAGCAACAAGTAAAAAATATTGTATTTTTTTTCAAAATTGTCGTCCTTTTTTGTTTATAGCGCAAAAAATAAAAACCGCAGAGGTGACCAAATACCACCAAAATAAAGCTCTATTTGTGGGGGAAAAAAGGATGGCAATTTTGTTTGGGAGCCATATCGCACGACCGCGCAATTGTCAGTTAAAGCGACGCGGTGCCGCAAGCTGAAATTTCACCTGGTCAGGAAGGGGGTTTACATGCCCACTAAGGAAGTGGTTAAACTTTAAGAAAAACATAGCAAATTGGTTTAACTTTTTATAAAACGTATCTAGTATATTGACTGTCAGTCACTTTATAGTAGGCAGCAGGGGCGGACTGACCATAGGGCAATTCGGGCACGGACCGAGGGCCCGTGGCCAGTAGGGGGCCCCATGACAGCTTCCAATTAGCTCTATGCTACCCGTCAATCAGCGCTAGTCCGACGGGTAGACGGGTCCTGAATCAGTGCTTCCTAGTACCAATAGACTGCCGCGCGGGAAGCAGCTGTAAACATACCTCTCGTGATGCGCTCCTCCTCCCCGCCGCCCCTCCTCTCTCGTCTGTCCGAGGTGATGACAAATGCAAGCACCTGGAGTGGACGGGAGGGAAGGATGGGGCAGCGGGGCTGAGGAGCGCATCACGAGAGGTATGTTTACAGCCGCTTCCCGCGCTACTCTGCATATAGGAACTAGTAAAGTAAAGTGCACTAGTAAGTGCAGCAGAGAGCAGATTGTATGCTGCTCTGTGCCCCAAAGCCCTGAATGCTGTCTCTTGCCATATAGTCTGCCCATGCCCTGCTCTCTGCCCCATCCCCTGTAGTCTGCCCCCTTGCCCTGCTTTCTGCCTCATGCCCTAATGTCTCCCCCATATGCCCTGCTCTGTGCCCCCATGACCTGATGACTCCCCAGTACCCTGTCCTACCCTATGCCCTGCTATCTGCCCCCATGCCCTGCTCTTTGCCCCATGCCCTGCTGTCTGCCTCCATGCCCTGATGTCTGCCCCATGCTCTGATGTCTACCCTATACCATGTTTGGTGCCTCCTTGCTCTGCTCTGTGCCCTCCAGCCCAGCTGTCTATCTTATGCCCTGATGTCCACCCCCATGCCCTGTCTATGCCATGCCCTGCTCTGTGCACCCATGCCCTGCTCTGTGTCCCCATGCCCCGCTCTGTGCCCCCATGCCCCGCTGTCTACCCTATGACCTGCTCCATGCCCTGCTGTCTGCCCCCATGCCCTGATCTTTTCCCCCCATGCCCTGCTGTTTACTTATGCCCTGCTCCGTACCCCTATGCCCTGCTGTCTGCCCCATGCCCTTCTCTACTTATGCCCCATGCCAACTTAACTCTATGTGCCCCGTGCTCTGTGATGTGTGCCCCCATGCCCCGCTGTCTACCCTATGACCTGCTCCATGCCCTGCTGTCTGCCCCCATGCCCTGATCTTTTCCCCCCGATGATTGTACTGGTGCCCTGCTCCGACTGCCCTGTTACCCCAAATACAATGCCTATGCCCTGCTCCGTATGCCCCCTATGTGTGCCCTGCTTTCTACTATTGCCCTGATTTCTGCCCCATGCCCTTCTCTATACCCCATGCCCTTCTCTATGCCCCGTGCTCTGATGTGTGCCCCCATCTGCCCTGCTGTCTGCCTCCATGCCCTGCTGTCTGCCTCCATGCCCTAATGCCGCCTGCATCCTTGCTCCGACGTCTACCCTATACCATGCTCGGTGCCTTTACTTGCACTGCTCCCTGTGCCCCCCATGCCCTGCTGTCTACTTTATGCCCTGATGTCCCCCCAACATGCCCTGTCTGTCCCCCATGCCATGAGCTCTGTGCCAACGTGAATGCCCTGATGTCTACCTTATGCCCTGCTGTCTGCCCCCATGCCTGATGCCCTGATCTTTTCCCCCATGCCCTGCTGTTTACTTATGCCCTGCTCCATACCCCCATGCCCTTTGAGCTGTCGGCCCCCATGCCCTGCTGTCGGCCCCCATGCCCTGCTGTCGGCCCCATGCCCTGATGTGTGCCCCATGCTCCCTGATGTCCCGTGCCCCCGTACCCTGATGTCTCCCTCCACACCCTGCTTTGTGCCCCATGCCCTGGATTGCTGTCTGCCCCATGCCCAGTTGTCTGCCCCATGCCCTGCTGTCTGCCCCTATGCCCTGTGGCCACATGCCCTGGTCTGTGCCCCATGCCCTGGTCTGTGCCCCGTGCCCTGCTGTCTGCCCCATGCCCTTCTCTATGCCCTGATGTCTGCCCCACACCCTGCTCTGTGCCCCATGGCCTGTCTGGCCTATGCCCAGCTGTCTACCCCATACTCTGATGTGTGCCCCATGCCCTGCTACCTGCCCCCATGATGTGCCCTGTGATGTGTCCCATGACCTACTGTGTACCCAATGATGTGCTCTACTGTGTGCCCCATGCCCTAATATGTGCCACATTGTGTGCTCAATTTCCTCCTGTGGGCCTTGTGATGTTTCCTGAGCCCTACTGTATGCCTCATGATGTGCCCTGTACCCTGATGTTTGCCATATGATGTGCCCTGCTGTGTGACCCCTGATGTATCATTCAGTGCCCCATAGTGTGCCCTATATGTGCCCTCTTGCTCCATGTAATATCCCTTGCTGTGCTCTATAATGTATCCTCTTGCCCCCATGTAATATGCCTTGCTTTGCCTCATAATGTGCCCTGCTGTGCCCCATAATATGAGATTTTATGTTTCCTAATGTGCTCTGCTGTGCCCCTTAATGTGACCTCATGTAATATGCCCTGCTGTGTCCCATTATGTGCCCTCTTCTCCCCATGTAATATGCCCCATAATGTGCTTTGTTGTGCCCCCAATATACTCTGCTGTACCCCATAATGCGCCCTCCTGCCCCATGTAATGTTCCATGCTGCGCCCCTCTGCCTACCCCTGTAATGTACCCTATATTAATGTTCCCTGCTGTCCCCTTATGTAATGTGTCCTACTGTGCCCCCCCAACCTGTAATGTTCCCTGGTGTTCCCCATAATGTGCCCTGCTGCTCTCCATGTAGTGTGCCCTCCACACACACATATTGTGCCCTCCTGTGCTATGACCTGCTAACTTGTATACTTTGCCATGGATACATTATGCTCTGTCCTGCTGTCCCCTGTGCACTGTTTATCTCAAGTTCATCCCAGAATCGAGGCATCCACGCAGTGCAAGCTGGGGGTGGGGCTTTGTGTGGGTGTGGCTTGAGTGTGGGGGGAGACACAGGGGGCCCCACGATCTCCTGTTGCCCGGGGGCCCCATGAGTTGTCAGTCCGCCCCTGGTAGGCAGGTAGACATCCCTTTAGCCAGTCACGCAGACATACCAGAGTGTTTACATTTTCTGGAAGCAGACATGATCGCATTTTATTGACAATATACCCTGAAGAACTGAA
Source organism: Rana kukunoris (assembly GCA_029574335.1). NCBI lineage: Eukaryota > Metazoa > Chordata > Amphibia > Anura > Ranidae > Rana > Rana kukunoris. The sequence continues at coordinate 66,347,469 of CM056049.1, forward strand.
CAGTCTCTCCCACAGAACAGATGTTGTCGATACACAAAGAATTGTCTGCACAAAACTGCTTGGGATTTTTGCCTCCTTCCCCTGATGGAGCCTGATGCTCCACAGATGCAGATACAATACAATGGGTGCAGTTTGCTCACATTCAGCTGGGTAAGTCTCACTGTCCGGTGACGTCAAGAATTTTGATTGATCAAAAAAATTAAAGATTAATTGAGGAATTAATTTTCAATTCCCCAGCCCTAATATATATTTGGGGGATATTTAGTATAGCAAAAAGTAAAAAAATTCCATCTTGAACTCCCAAAATATCCTGGAGAATTACCATCTTCAAACAGACACCTTGAAATTTGATTGGAGAACTTTTATCTCCCTTGGAGAACTGCCGGTGACTTGTCATACTCTGCTCCCTATAACAGAATGCTGCGGAAGTGCTGTGGCGGCCAACTGCGCATGCGCGATGCGTTCTAATGGATTTACGACCGTACACACCAGCGAAACCTCGTTCGGCATCCAGGCTCTTTCCTTAACATCCCCTGTAGATTGGAGGATGTTAAAAAAAGAGCCAGTAAGCGGAGCGAGCCGTCTGAGCAAAGCCGTTCCTTAACATCCCCGTGGATTGGAGGATGTTAAAAAAAAAGACCCAGGAGGCCAAGGGAGCGGAGCGAGCCATCCGAGCGAAGCAAGGACGTGAGGCCGACTGGCCACTTTCCCGTAAGTCCACGTCGCCCTGAATGACGGCTTCGCTGGTGTGTACTGTCGGAAATCCATTGGAACGCATCACAATTGCGTTTGGAATGCATCGCGCATGCACAGTTGGCCGCTATGTCATTTTCGGAGCATTGTATGATAGGGAGCCGAATATGACGCGTCACCGGCTCTTACAGAAACACTGAAACATTGCACTAACATATACAACCTGAATATCACAGACTTATGCCTCATACACACGACCATTTTTCCCGTCGGGAAAACTGCCATGACAGCTTTTGGCCGGGAAAACTCTCCGTGTGTACGCTCCATTGCAGTTTTCCCGAAGGAAAACCGCCCGTTATTCGTGGCAGGAAAAATGAGAACATGTTCTCTCTTTTTCCTGCTGCGATTCTTGGCGGTCTTTTTCCCGGCAGTTCAAACACTGCCGTGGAGCATACACACGATCGGGATTCCCGGCCAAAGCTTTCACCGCAGTTTTCCCCAACAGATCTACAGCCACTGCACTTCCAAGTGGATTTGCCTTTAGTAAATCAACCCCATTGAATAATTGTATCAATTGCTGGGAGCAATAGGAACTACATGCATGCTGCGGGAATCTTTCAAAGTGGTTATGCTGATTGAACCTGCGATACTGCTACAAATATGGTGAATGAATATCTAAACTTATTGGATTTGCATAGTACATTGTGCCTATAAAGTCCTCTTAAAGGGGTTGTAAAGGTTTGTTTTTTATTTTCTAAATAGGTTCCTTTAAGCTAGTGCATTGTTGGTTTACTTACCTTTTCCTTTGATTTCCCTTGTAATGTTTTTTTCTTTGTCTGAATTTCTCACTTCCTGTTCCTCCTCAGTAAGCTGTTCTGGCTGACTAACCACTGCTCGGATGATGGTGGCAAGTTTACTGAGGAGAAACAGGAAGTGAGAAATTCAGACAAAGGGAAAAAAAACATTTAGAAGGGAAATGGAAGGAAAAGGTAAGTGGGTTTTGTGTTTTTTTTTTTTTTTTTTTTTTTGTATATCGCTTTTAAGCAATTAAATACTTTTGTAGTTTGACACTTTAGGATGTGTAGAAATGTATTTTTTGTTTAATTTTTTTTGTGTTTGTTCTGTATATTAATGATTACACCCCTGACATTTAATCTGTGAGTACTGCATACAGTGGAACCTTGGATTGTGAGTAACGCGGTTAACGAGCGCTTCGCAATACGAACACTGTATTTAAAAAAAATACTAACTCAGTTTGTCTCGCCAAACAAGTGCGCAGTACCGCGTTTGGCCTAAGGTGGGGGGCACCGGAGCCGATTGGAGCCGTTCGGAAATGCTCCGTTCCCAAGCTTTTCCGAGGTCAGCCGAGCTGTCCTCGTGCCTTTTCCGTGTGTCCGAGGCTCTGACGCGTCCCCCCCCACCTCTGGCCACATGCGGTATTGCATGCCATTGAAGTCCAAGAGAAATAATTATTTTCGTTTCCATTAACTTCAATTAACCCCTTTTCGGCCGCTAGCGGGGGTTAATACCGCATCATTAGCGGCCAAATACCGACGCAATTCCGCAGCAATTAAGACGGTATAGCACCGCTAAAAAACATGCTCACAGTGTGAAAGGGGCTTTAGGGTGTGTATATATAGAACATTTAATGTGAATCTTATGTTGGTGTTAGAAGGTTTGGAAGTAATATTTGTGATCTGTCTAAATCATTTTATGCTCCTCTTTTAGCACAGAGCGTGACAGGGCGCGAGCAGAGCAAAGTGCAGTAGCCAATAAGATGTTCCAGGCAGACGGCCCGCAGGATATACATCAGAAAACTCTTTACACGCTCATTCCACAAGTGCAGGAAGTGTGCCGAGTGGTGGAGGGCTTCATCTATGTGGCCAATGCTGAAGCACATACAAGTAAGACATCTGGCTGGGGGCTGCCAGCTATTACATATTATTCTGATAGAACTGCTAAAACGGGATTGCAGTGATTTGTTGGTTCCTGAATCTTAAAGGAGTTGTAAAGGAAAAATTGTTTTGCTGAAATGACTGTTTACAGGGTATAGAGACATAATAGTTAACTGATTCCTTTTAAAAATGATTAAAAATAGATAAAAACCAATCATATAATGTGGCTGCAGTTTCAGTTTCGCTTTTCATCTAGTTTCATGCTTCTGTGAAGTACAGAGACACAGAGCCAATACAGGGCAGTGTTTGTTTTTAAAATTAAACTGATTCTGATGGGTTTTAGACACAGTAATCGCACCTTCTTGATTAGAGACCACAGAGAGAAGCTCCCAGTACTTTTTTTCATAAGGAAACAGACAACCAGGAAGTGTGCAGAACAGAGAAGGATTACAGCAAAAACGAACAATGAGGACATGAAACCAGAACTGCATTAGGGTAAAGGAAGCTATTTAGCTAAAAAAAATTCCTTTAGTGACCCTTTAATCTAGAAATTACATATTGAATTATTGTGTATTTCCTGTGTTCAGATTCTCTAAACCTGAACTCTGGATATCTATAAAATGTAATCTTGCAGTGCCCTCCTTCCCTAGCGCTGCAAGGGTTAACCCTTTCGCTGCCAGAGCTGTTTTTGCATTTTTTTTGCACTCATGTTAAAAAAAATCATTTTAGGCCTAAAGATTACGCAAAACCCCAAATATTATATATTTTCTGAAAGCAGACACCCTAGAGCAGTGATGGCAAACCTTGGCACCCCAGATGTTTTGGAACTACATTTCCCATGATGCTCAACTACATGGCAGAGTGCATAAGCATCATGGGAAATGTAGTTCCAAAACATCTGGGGTGCCAAGGTTCGCCATCACTGCCCTAGAGAATAGAATGGCGGTAGTTCCAGTTTTAGTAGTTTTAGGGCAAACAAATGCAAAAACATTTCCCACATTTTTGCTAAAATATAAGACGAGGTTACGCCGAGTAAATGGCAAAACGTAATATTTTTTTTTGCACCCGTAAAATGGCGTCAAACTTCAGTGCCCTATATTTTCTATAGGCAACGCTTCAAAGGTCCCCTATAGTTATCAGTTTAGTGTTACGAAGGAGGTCTTGTGTCAGAATTGTTGCTTTTACTCCGACGTACGTGACGATATGTAACGTGTATCGCAATCATGCGTTTATGTTCATGTATGTGGGGGTGGGAAGGCCTCAAATTTTGGGCGGGGGGGGGGGGGAGACCCTGCATATCTCCCCTGCATTCCACTGAATGTTTGAAAAAACATCCTATACAGGTAAAGCAATCTGAGGACGCAGAGAACCTGACACGGAAGTGACGTCAGAGGCGTCGCTTTCTGGGTTACTCCATGACTGACCGGGGCCTGCTGATGGGTAAGTGGAGCCCAGTAAGCATGGTGGGAGCGGGGGGGGGCGTTACCGGGGGGGAGGGTGAGAGCAATTGGGTGGCAGCTTTAAAAATAATGCTTTGAGTTTGTACATTTCCTATGGTCATGGGGAAAAAAATTAAAATTAAAACAAAGTTTCCCTTTTCGGCCTGGTTCACACCTATGCAATTTCAAAGACATCTGTGTGGGTTTCTGCACAGTTGTCTATATGAATCTCGCCCCGAAATCACCAAAGGTAGTACAAAAACTACTTTTGGGAATTGGTGTGGCGCTGTAAAGTGACATGTCAAATTGCATGCCAAATCGCATCAATGTGAACCTAGGCTCCTACTGAGAATAAATTACACACAGGTGGGCTCTATTTGCTTATTAGGTGACTTCTGAATGCAATTGGTTCCACTAGATTTTAGTTAGGGATCTCAGCCCAGGTTCACACTGGGTACGATTTGAGATGCGATTTCACATGTCAAATCGCATCTCAAATCAGCGGCATTTTCCGGCAATTGTCGGGAATGACACCGTTCTAATCGGTGCGTCGCCGCATCTGCGGCACAGCACCGATTTTTCAAAAATGTATCCAAGCATGGCGTATGCTTGTGTACAGCCAGCCCTGGCCTTTGGGGGGTGCGAGCTGTGCGGCCGCACAGGGCGCCATGGGCAGCGGGCACCGTGCGGCCATCCAGAGGCCTACTAAGGGGGTGGCGAGCCACCCCCGGGTACCACACACTGGGGGGGTGTCAGATGGGCACCCCCCTCCGCGATTGTATTACACCCGTGGTGGCAGCGCTGCGGGTTTAGACAGCGGCACACTGGCCACGGACTGCCTGTCTGTGCGATCCCGGATGTCACACAGGCTCAGCCAAGTGAAGCCGCCTCCCCCTCCTCTGTTTGTGTAAACAGGGGGAGGGGACCTGCTGTGCATGTGCCGCCACCCTGATCTGAGCTACTGGGGGGGGGGGGCTGCACTGAAAAGGGGGGCTACACTGAAGGGTGGCTGCACTGAACGGGGGGGCTGCACTGAACGGGGGGTTACTCTGAAGGGGGTCTGCACTGAAGGGATGGATTCACTGGGGGGTCTGTGTAACATGCAGGGGGTCCAGAGCTGCAGGGTTCTGTGTAATGTAAAGGGGTCCAGCGATGCAGGGTGCTTTGTAATGTAAAGGGGTCCAGAGGCGCAGGGTGCTGTGTAATGTAAAGGGGTCCAGAGGCACAGGGTGCTGTGTAATGTAAAGGGGTCCAGAGATGCAGGGTGCTGTGTAATGTAAAGTTAAATGAATAAAATGTTAAATAAAACAAATATATTTTTCCTCTTTGTGTATGTTTAGGTGACCAGCGGGCAAGGGGTGAAGATGGGGGTGGGGGGCGCCACAGGATTAGCTTGCACAGGGCGCCTGAACACCTAAGGCCGGCCCTGTGTACAGCTATAACCCCAATTCCAAAAAAGTCGGGACGCTGTGTAAAATCTACATAAAAGCGGAACGCAATGATTTGCAATCTCTCAATTTTTCACAATAGAAAACTGATAAAATGTACTATCTAAAAAATGTAATAAGGTCATTTAGAAATTGATGGCAACATGTTTCATTTTTTGGAACAAGGCAACAAAAAGCTGGCTAAGTAAGTGGCATTATCAGGGAAGAGCTGTAAGAATATTTTGCAACTAATTGGGTTAATTTGGCTACAAGTCAGTAACATGATTGGGTATAAAAAGAGCATCTTAGAGAGTCAGTGTCTCAGAAGTAAAGATTGGCAGAGGTTTACCAATCTGTGAAAAGCTGTGTCTACAAATTGTTGAACAATTTCAGAATAATGTTATTCAACATAAAATTGCAGCGGCTGCTGTGAATAGACACCCAAGTAATTTTTTTAATGGTCTACATAAAGTCTTTGATTTACAAAAAGACAATTATTACAGGGTGCATCCATAATCTATTTTAAAAAACATGGTATGTTTCCTAATAAGAAAGCCCAAGCCTGTCTTTGTTTTTGTTCTGGGTGGGGCAGAAATCCAGGGAGAGCTGGATAATTCACAGGCAGCATCACTAAGACCTCCCACTACTTCTTGAATTTTCGGTAACTTTCTAGAAGTATGGGAAGGGAGGTAAGGTGGAGTTGCCTGGAGTATTCTGAGGGCCCTGACCAATCCCCAATGTGGATTGGCAGGGGGGCAGTCGTTCGAGTGGAAACTGGAGATGTATTATTAGGCTGTTGTGGCCTTTGAGGGAGCTCCCCAGTCTGGGGGGGGCGGGGGGAGACCCTGGGCCAGGGCTCATGTGCGGACAGGACCCTCTCAAGACACATGGTGGTTTCTTGGCAGGAGTCACTGGGAGCAAGTGGGAGAACAGAACACTACCGTGAAAGTCTCCTGGAGCAACAGGAATAGCCAATGAGTGACACAGTCAGGAGGACTGGAAGGCATGCCTGAGAGGACTGGAATGGGTGCAGAGCCAGTTGGGAGGGTTGTGGCAGCATGGTAAGTGAAAAGGGGCCCTGTCAGGGGGGCTGACAGGGCCTGAAGAGGTGGTACTGGGAGCAGTAGCCACATGTGGGACAGCTAGCACTAAGAACTACCACCATTTTGCTAATCCAACTTCTAATAAAACCAAACAAAGTACAGGGACTGTTTCTTGACTGAAGTATGTCTGGCTGTGCAGGGTGAGAGACAAATCGCATTCACCAGCAGCCCCTATGGGGATACCACTACAGAAATATCACAGTTGGATGGTCAAACCATTACAATGTTTATTTCCCTGACCTGCACTTTTGAACTTTTTCAAGTTTGCAAAAGAGCCGCGTAGAGGAATGGGTTAATTCTGTAGAAGACTGGAGCTTTGATATTCTTGGCTGCTGATGTTGAAGACATACTGCCAGTACAGGAAATACTTCAGGGTTTCTCCATATTTCACACTTAAATTGGGAAATCAGAAGGAGATGTCACATGTCCGAGCCAAATGTGTGGTTACCAGTCACATGACTCCTCCCATTGCATTTTAATATGCTGAGAAACACAAAGGGAAAAAAATAATTTGGGTTTATAGTGGGACACTTATTTTAATTTAAGAAATATGAAAAATAACTATTTGTACTGCACATGGCAGCTAATCGAAAACTCCCTTTTAGATTTCTAGTACACTGAGCATGTCTGGTTGAC